>JAPZDY010000014.1:16390195-16409418 GCA_029783645.1 Ctenochaetus hawaiiensis | reverse complement strand
AGCACCACTAAATGGCTCTGACAAGGGGTCACATTTCTCACTGCAGTCAAATCAGAGGGGCTCCAAGGTATGAATTATGCTGGCTGATGTGTCTCCTCAACAGATTAACTTCATTATTTACGGTTGGTTAATCTAAGCAGCACAGAAAAGAAACAGTTGAACCAAGAGCACACCTGGTGATTTTGATAAAAAGTTGAGGATTTTTGCCTGTAAAAGTGTAATAAAAAAGGAGCGAGGAGTTATAGTATTAACACTCTACCTCCACTGAAATAAAGGACTTTATTAAATAAGCATCTGGAAGAATGTGGGGTTTAGAGGAAGAAAACAGAATTGTAATGATCCTAAACCCACTTTTAGACTGACTTGTTTGGAAAATTAAAACATTCAGAAGTTTTATGACAATATGGTCACTAACTTTAGCCATTGTATGGAAACCAACCTTATTTACTGCCACTCTGATTTTAATTGGCTATACAGGCATAGTCAAGGGCAACACATCCAAGGGCTCATCCAGACAAAGATCAACAGTGACATATGAATTTGTCATATCCAGACAGCAGTAAACTACAGAGCGACGGTTTACGATGTGTTCAATCGTAGTCCTCTGAAGAGTCTGCTAAGGCACTCAGCACCAGTAAAGTCCAAATCCCATGGGCAACCTTGGAGTACTTTCCACAAACATTGGCAACAGCAGTGCCGCTCCAAACTCTCACACTAAATCCTCTGTCTTCCAGAGAACTCACTCAAATGGGACATCCACTCGCTTTTGGAAAATGACACAACCACATTTGATGGCTATCATCAATGTAGAAGCTATCTTGAAGTTAAATTACTCTCTGAATAAAGCATGTGTTCACTGTAATATGGAAAGCAGTTGTTTTGCTTTTAAGCTTTAACTCTTTACATCCAAGAGGTAGCAATGAGTCCATGCCAAACAACAGAACTGTATTTTGGCAAAAAGGGACTTAAGTAGTTTCAGGTGACCTGAGTTGAACTGTAAGGGAATGTCTTTTAGTAAACATTTATTCCGTTGTAACACACTCTTGTACTTTCATTGCACAGTTTAACTTGAAGTCATACAAATGTTACCACACAGGGACAGTTATTGGTGCTCAGGTATAGCATATACTGCCTTTAAAGGGTAAGTCTGGCGTCATATTATGCTTTTTCTCTGATCATTCTGAAGTTCATACTGGACCTTTGGGACCACAAAAATTTTAAAAAAGAAGTCCTTAATTAACTTGCAGAGTAAATAGACCTTTGAGCATGGATAAATTTGTAAATATTTTTTCTTTTGTCAATAAGCCCCCTTCTCACCAGAAAAACCACTGATGTTCATTCTAAGTCTGTTAACACTTTATAATTTTCCTTGCCTGTCCTTTGCATTAATCTTTAAGCCCATGTGTTAGGGTGACAACATAAATCTTTAAAAAACAGGACACAACTGGTCACAAAGTCCAGTAATCAAACTGTTTTGCCTCTGTTTTGGTCCCTTCCAACTCTGTAGGAGATTTTTGTTTCACAAGCCCTGCAAGGGCAAAATTTACCCTTGCTGCCATTTGGCAGGGGTTAATAAGTGTACACTGGGTTCCTCAGACCTTTTTAAGGAGAACAGCAGTATGCTTTGGCTGAAAGCAGGTAGATGAGAGCTGAAAGACTGAACCAAAGCAGTAAAGCTGCACACTAGAAAACCAAAACAATAAGATGAAGGATGCAGCTGCAGGATGCAACTCCATAAAGAGCCTCCCCTTTTCACTTTACACATAGTCATTTGGTCTATGGTTTATGATTAAAAAATGCAGCTTTAAGTTTCTTAATAATTGTTAAATAACAATGTTCTGCAATTGGTTCCAAATCCAAACTGTATTTATGGACTGAATACTTCTAAACAATATGCAGTTTATAGTTCTCACAATAAACGTGTGGTTACATCTCCTACTAACCAAAGGGGATGTGCCACTCAAACTGTCCTCCTTGCAGTAAACCACTCAGTCATACAGTGTGCCTCAGGCCAGGAAACAGCATGGTGCCTCACAACACTATGACAGCAGTGTCAGTAAAAAACACACTCTATACTTGCTCTCTCCATAAAACGATCAGCTGGAAAATGGTCAACACAGCAGTAAAAAGCCACAGAGAGAGGCGCAGCATTAAAACAAGCTTGAACACAGTGACTGCCATGGTGGCTGCATCTCTCTCTCTCTCTCTCTCCCCCTTTGCAGGGCTATTATTATCCACTTAATTTCATCCACCTGGGGTTGGTATAATGACCACGTTCAGAATCCCTTATCGAGCAGAAATTCAGGCTGAATCACAAATCATGTGAGTTTTAAAGTATCAAGTTAGTGAAACAAAAGAGGAGTGACTTTTTAAAGGGAAAGAAATGAGAAAAAGAGAAAGAGAGGCAAAGAGAGATGCAGTAGAGCAGCAGACTTACAGCTCGGTATTTAGTGGCCACCTCATTCTTTTCCTTGTTAAGCTGGCCGTTCTGCTCCTCTAGCTCG
Organism: Ctenochaetus hawaiiensis; assembly: GCA_029783645.1. Classification (NCBI taxonomy): domain Eukaryota; kingdom Metazoa; phylum Chordata; class Actinopteri; order Acanthuriformes; family Acanthuridae; genus Ctenochaetus; species Ctenochaetus hawaiiensis. The sequence goes on along the minus strand of JAPZDY010000014.1, from coordinate 16,406,914 downwards.
CGGACCCTGGAGAGGAGTCGGTCACTCTGCTCTATGGCTCTCCTCAGCTCCTCTCTCTCCCTCATCCCTGCCTGCTGTGTATGAATGTGTTGCTGCAACGACAGAGACCCAATCTGGAACAACAGTCACACACACACTCTCTCACACACAGACGGCCAATGATTCGCTCATGCACATTCAAAAAGCTTGATATTGCAGCTTGGCTTGCTGGCTGTCTGACTGAGTCTCTCACTTTGGTTCAGTTCTGTCTGAAGTCTGCACTGTACTCTCCCCTCGCTCCTTTATTCACTTCTGACACGCACACAGGCACACACACCAACACTCTGTCAAGGAGCTTTGCCCTTTAAAATACATTCACATGTCTGAATGAATACACGCACATGTGCCCACATTTCCTCCCCTCTCTCCAGACTGGCCTCCTGCTGCTGCTCTTCGCTAAAACAATATCAAACCTTCTTCCTCTATAGCTGCATGGCTGCTGAGTGGACAGCAGACCAAAGAAAATCAAGTTTGCCTTCTAGGCAAGGACAATTAATGAGGATAAGGACCATATTTTAAAATACAACAAAAAAATTTCAATAGTGAGTTTGATATGACGCAATGGTTAAGATTGCTGGTAACTTTATATTTCATACTTTGTGTTTAACAGTCCTTGTATTAGGGGTAGTATTGCATAGCCAGCCCTATCTCCTCAATGTTGTGTCAGTGCTGGAGAAAGGTCTTCCTGCACTAGTTATCATTGTGCTATTTCGCTTGTTTATATTTCTTTGAACCAATCATAATCGTCTTGGGTGGCATCAAACCCAGGATGCAGTACTTAGGTAGTGGAAGGGGAGGAGAGTGCCAGCTGAAGTAGTCCCACATTTAAAAAACTTGTCAACTCTTTTATTAAACAACTTATCATCCCCAAAGCAATGTTTAATGTTTAAAGCAAAGCAACTCAACAAATGTAAGTCTAATCTTGACTAAACTTTCAGCCCCTTTTTGGTCTCCACTACTCCTGAGAAAAAAATCAACAGCTAGTCTCTAACTCTGTAACTTTGTCTCTCTGATGCTTCGGGTTGGGTGCTGATTGAACTGTAGATTAATTAGAGATTGGTAGCTTTAAACAACTGCTTTCTGCCACTGGAAATCTCAATGGACGGGACGGGATCACAACTGTCAGATCATTTTTAAAAGATTGGTCGCTGACAGCTGGAGCAACTTCCGTGTTCATGTCAGCGTATTTATTTGATCAGAAAAACAATGATTAAATAATAATTACCTATAACATGAACTCTGAGCCAAGAGTTCTGTTTCCTCACTGGTGAATCACCTTTCTTTGTTTAAATTCAATATCAACAAGCGGCTGAAAGAAAAACAATCCGTCAGCCATTAATTACCACATGTATTCCATTCACAAAATGAATTTAATTTTTAGGTGTGTGCGTGCGTTCCTGCGTATGTGCGCGATTGCCTGTGCAGGTGAATATATATTGTAGACATAGATGTGACAAAACATTGAAATGTTTGCTTTCTAAACAATTTGACTTCTGGGATTAGCTGAGAGCTGTCTGACACAATACATTCATTGAGCCCTGTCCCTGTCCAGCCAAATGAATGAATGAATGAATGAATGAATAAATAAATAAATCCTTGTAGTTCAGCTCTTTACGTTTGCGCCTGGTGTAAGATAGCAATACGCCTGCGCCACTGGTGCATGGCGCAACCAGTCTATAAAGGGAATGAAAGCGGATTCTCTGATTGATTCATGCATTTTCGGCCAAAGAAACTCCCATGAAACACCCATGAATTGAAAATGAAGTGAAGAGTTAAACAGAACTGTAGAAGATAATTCTCAGTTGGTTTGTAACCTGACTGACTCAATCCATAATACCAGAGATGTTGTGGTACCAACTTTTACCAGTTATTATTCTGAACAGCTCTATACTACTAATTCTGTATGAATGTTAAGTCCTGGATGTGCTTAAAGTTTTACAAGTCACTTGTTGTTTATGGGTTTTGGCTATTTGTGCAGTAAGAAATCTGTTGGGATTCACTGATGTGTTAGAACACTGTTGGAAATTGTTAGGGTTCTGTTTTGAATGAATACATTTTGTAGTATCAGATTGTTGCATGACTTTTATACTCACTGATGTCCTCATGTGATACACTGTTGATGTGAAAACCTGTGTCAGTGTAGCTTTAAAGCTAAGTATTTTAATTGAACACATTTCTGATTTTGCCACCCTCTAGTAGTATTTAGATACAAATCTAAGCAGAAATATGGTTTACATCGTACCATTAAAAAGAAAACAAAAAAAAAACAAAAAAACAAACCAACTTCTGTTGAATGCACCATTATAGTCCACTTTGCTCACACTTATTTTACTGGTGTCTCTTAAATGTTGATGTAACATAGCACTTTAATAAAAATAAGACTAATTTTGCAATTTATATTGCATATTTTTTTGCATAAGACTTCTCAGCAAATCTTTAAATGATTTTCTTTTTCAATGTTCTACTGCAGCAAAGCAGGTATAGTTAATGTAACATTACGTCTTGGTCAAACGCTTCCTGCAGATGTTGAAGGTTCTTTTTCAGAACATTTATTTAAACTTTATAATTAGTACCAGATGACTGTAGTTTGCCGGATAGGACAAGACAAGTAATGCAGAGACATTTAAACCATCATGTGTGGCCTTTTGACAGTCAATTTGATTCCATTTTCCAAAATCCAAACCACTTTCAGCACTTTTTTTTAGCCTTCCCTTTTCAGTTAACTCACCACTCTGGCACCTCAATTTAAAACAAACACCACTGAACTGTAAGTGCTCTGTCACTCAGACCTCATCACCATGAGCGAAGAGGCCAAAGATCAAACAGAGAGTTCGGCAAGCAGCATTAAGGAGATCAGAAGCAGACAGTAATATAAAGATACTGGTGGTATGTGAGCTGCACTTTATTGCTGAGTAAAGCTTGTCTGAGTTCCTCTTCCTATCAACAACTCCTCATCAGTGGACCAGACCACATTGAAATAGACTCACCGGCAAAACAGACACAACTCCTGACAGATTGATGTTAACGCAATAATGTTCACTGGGACATAAACAGATCTGGAGTTTTATGATGGGAATCAGTCCAGAACTAGAAAAATTTTGCCCGGTCCCCCCATCATAGATATCCGAAACAGTAGATATTTATTTAATACAAAATAACATATAGAAATATGAGAAATTAAGTTTTGCATTCTAAATATCATGAGGTTTTGTGAAATAGTGCCTGGTTTTCTAAATATAGCCTTGTTATGAAACTTTATTTAGTAAGGTAATCTATAGATTATGGTGTTTTTTTTGTTTGTTTAAGATCCCAGAACAGGAGACCATCATAGTTAACAACAACCAGCAAAGAAGAAACAATGATTAAAACTACAAAACAATCACTCCACAAATACCCCATGTGCAATTTTTTTCCCAGGAATGCGAAGGCATGACCTGCCTGCCCTGCTCTGCCTCTTTGATAGCTTGTCTTATTATTTTATTGAAAGGATAGTCAGAAAAGCAGGAAGTCGTGAGTACCAAATGCTTGGTTATGTCAAACAGGTCTATGATTAAGAGACAATAGAAAGCAGGAAAGGAAGACTGAGTGTGAGTAACTGGGTTTGGCCCTTTATATTATGTCATCATCGGCATAGAAATAGACATTAAATAATGACTAGGAGGATTAAGGTTATTCATGCATAATATAAATAGTAATGACAGCACGATATGTGTATGTGTGTTGTCTGCAAAAAATAGTTTCATTGAATGACCTTAAAATTAACATAAACACTCACTATGAAGAGCAATTTACACCCAAACAACCACAACCTTAATGCATTAGCTTAAGCAGAGAAGGGTCTTGCAGAGAGCAGCTGTTCATTGCACACATTTATGCTCAATTCCACTTTGAATCAGCCTTTTTTTACTTGTCTAATAACATAACAACAGTCTTCAGATAAATTTGGCTTAACTTCTGAAGCAAAACAAAAAGATGTAGTTCCCTTCCTTAGAAAACAGCTGTGAACTTCTAAAGAAGAGGAGGTTTAAAGGGAAAAACTCTGTAACAGAAAGACATTCAAACTACACGGTGAAAAACCTGTTGCTGCTTGAGTGCTGGTATCTGTGCCATTGGAAAAAGAGCTGTCATTAGCTCAGCTCTCTGAACCCTGACAGTCAGTTTCCCTCTCAAACCTGACAAACTGTACAGATTGTCACCGGGAAAATTAGACAGGGAAATGTGGTATTATGTTTCTTAAGTGCACTGGGGTAATTGCCATGTTGTCCAAATAAGATTTAGGACGTCTGTTTTAACTGCCATGAGAATTTGCCCGCTGACACACCTGAACTTCCTTTGCCTATAGTCAGTTTAAACACAATATATTTACCTGTCAGTGCAGGATTTACCGTTGCACTCAACATCAATCTGCGCACTGATGCCAAAAAGCAGAGAAAGATAAATGTGACACATCAATGGTAACAATCAAGTTGAAGGTGAAGTTCACCTTTGGCATGATCACAGGACTCAACTTCTTAAGCCGGCACTATTGTTGAGAACGCACAAAATTTAATGCTGCCTTTGTTGCAGCAGAATCCCTGATGAATGTTGGGTTACGAGTAACTCTTTCCTGTTTTGACTTGAAGCTCTTGAAATGTTTGTCTGATCAAACCTGCAGAGCAAAACAGACGCACACTGCACTTCTCCTCCCAGTAAAACAAACTTTCCAACTGTCCGCCTGATTCACTGCTCTGTAAAACCTGTTCCTACTCAGTTTAAAATATGATGTATTTTTCACATTTTTCCTAAATGACGCAATGCAGCAATTTTCCATGAAACGCTCTCTTCCTCTGATTCCTGGCATTCCTATTCTGAGTGGAGGTAACTGGGATATTAATCCCATGATCCCCTTTCTTTTATTTTATTTATACAGCTGTTCACTATTACAATTCCTATTCACACCTGCTACTGCAATGTACTAGTGTATACTATTCCACTACACAAACATGTAACAAGCTAAACTACTTTTCAACTGAGAAATGAAAATAATAGGCTAATACAACCTTGCAGAGTCTGCATTCTGGTTCGAAGTTTTGCATCATTTTTTCAATTTTGATGTAGTTGGTTTTGAGGCTGGAACTGTCTCGATGCTTACAAACTCACAAACCAACACACCCTTCTCTTAGCACGCAGCAGAGTCCCCACAAGCTGGTTGGGACTTACCAACCTGCGTCACCTTTGTTAAAGTACTAGCACTATTATGTGCAAGTTTAAATACACAAGTAGATGTTTATAAGTAGATAGCCATCTACAGGCAAGGGAAGTAATAGCTGCTCCAAGTTTAACATGACTCCTGCAAGCAATAACTGTTACAGCAATATATTTTATGTGTGTTTGTTTTAACTCGATACAAAGAACATGCAAAACATGGTGCCTGTTCATTGGTGCACTGCTTACTCTTCATACTGTTATTGTTTCTGAAGTTTAAGCAGTTGCAGTTTGGTTATGGTTATGCGCCAAAATTCCTTGGTTAGGTTTAGGAAAAGATCACCGGTTTGGGTTGAAAAAGTATGTTAATTATATAAGCTACGCACAAAGTTATGTAAATACCAGTAAGCAAAGGACAAACTTAGTATAAAGAGTGACAGAAAAAAGGGGATCGGGGTAGAGGGGTGGGTGGGGCATAGGATTTTTTCACAGTTCAGTTCACATTTGAAACCAAGTTATTTTTAACCCAAACCATGATTTCTTTCTCTATTCTACCATTTCCAAATGTTTTAGGATTTTCAGAGAAATACTAATCCAATGTGCGTACAACCAATCATAGTGTAATGTTTGCAGGACCGTATGGGATCTTGCGAATGTGTGAGTGCGTGTGTTTGTGTGTGTGTGCGCGTGGGTGCGTGTGTGTGTGTGTGTGTGTGTGTGTGTACCTTTCTTCAGCTAAGCTCACATACTACTGGACCCATCCGCCTTATATCTTATGTCTTCTTTATGACTGTATGGTCAAGCACCTCTGGTGGAAACATTGAGTCATCAATTTTTATTTATTTTTCCCTTTTCTGTGTTATACTGACAGTGACTGCTGACTCATCCCTCTTCTTTTAACTGTCTGTGATCAACAAGTTATTCAGTTTGGAATCATGCTTTAGGCACAAGTAAGCAAAACTCTTTTTTTATCAATATGGGAGGTTTAAAACAAGGCTCACCAAGACTTTTGCAGGCCACACTTTTTCCTTTGTTTGCACTCAGAAACAGACATTTAATTGAAAAGTTTGGTCTCATCTTGAAGTAGAGCTGCCATTTTAACTAAATGTTTGGTAGAGATCTGAATTCAGTTGTGTAAACTCTTTCAGTTATGTCGCTTTATTGTCTGTGTTTGAGTTTACATTTTAACATCTAGTTGCACAAAAAGTAGCAGATAGGTGGTACTAGAGGATTGTTGATAGCCTACAGTGACTATGCACAAAACATGGTATACTGTAGCTACTAAGCTAACTGCTAATAAGAAGCCAACTGGGAACATGGTATTATTAGTCAGTCAAGAAACATATTTATACCCTAAACTGTAAGACAAAGATTTGCAAGTTTCTGCAAGATTTTATACCTTTATTGCCTCCTTTGCAGAGCAGTTAATTCCCTGGCAGAGCAGAGTCACATAAAAGCTTGCAACACTGCTAACAGGATCTCTGTTCCCTCAGGGAGCATCACGGTCAAGACAGTTATCTGTTGGTTGAAGGCTCAAATTTGTGTATCAGAATTCATCAAACTTGAACCTTTATTGACAGACTTGCATAATTTACTTTGTAACCATGAGTAGTTCAGCTGACTGTTTTGTTTCCATTTAAATTAAGTGAGTTTATTGTGCTGTTGAAATAGCGGTGTGATCAGGTCATAACACTTGGCTCTGGATCATCTATTGTGAGTGGTAAAATCAGATTTTGAAGAAATGCATTATTAATACCGTTCCCTAGACTTATGATTAATATAAAGCTTTCCATTATAGCTTAGCTTGATTTTTTTTTTTACTTTAACAGGTATAATACAACAAAAAGAGATAGAAATAAACCAGATTTCCTTTTCTCTCTCTCTCTCTTGAACTGTTTCTAGTATGCAGCTAAACAAGTGCTACACAAAAGCACAAACTACGGTTTCAACACACATTTTTTGCAGATGTCGCAGTTGGAGTAGCAGTTATACTCTTTGCCAGGCTGTACATTGTATCATGTCTGCCTCTGCAGATCTGAACAGCTGTTACCTCTCCAGCCTGTAGGTGGCACAGGCTAAAGGTTCAGAATTTAGAGTCTGAAGCTATCTGGACCTTGTTGTGCGAACATCTAATCAATCACATAGTATGTTCCTGTTTCTGTTCAGTTACTTTTTCTGAGTTTGTGCATAGGAGTGTTCGTACTGTAGGCTACAGTGTAACTTCCAACTCCAGTGTGCAAACTGCTCCCAGGTGAATGGACTGCAGGGTGAAGCCTGGCCTCTGGCTGAACTCTGGATCAGGTCATGGAGGAAGGCACAGCCAGCCTTTGATCACCGAAGCACCTCACAGTTCACTTGCACTCCTGCGGTCGACTGGCTGCAGGTCAGCTACAATGACAGCAGCTTTTAAATCATATCAATGACATGATTGTTGTCAGGTAATTGCACTGGAGGGATACCTGTTGACATTATATGTTCTCTTCAGTGCCAGTTACTGTCTTGTTAGGGTTGATTGAAATACCTCACATAGTTGGACTACAATACAGGTAGATTACAAACAACCCTGTCTGTGGGTATGTTGAACTGAACAGACCCAAACATAGTATTATCTGTAAATCACTAACACTGCTTTCAATTTGGCACTTTTCAAAAGTATTATGAGATAAAACTCACACAAAAGTTCAAACTATTTTCTATGAAGCCTGAAAACTCTGAAGTGTAAAAATGACCCGCATGCAGCATCATCAAAGAAGAAAACTACACATCTTTCCATGTCGTTGTTGGCTTGCTCAGCCATATGTGTGCTGCATGTGTGTGCGGGTGTGATAAAAAACAGAGGAAGACAAGAACAAGAGATCAGACCAGCATCAGTCTACTGAAAGAACCATCATGGTGTGCAGTGAGGAGGAGGTGGTCAATGTCACAGTCATAAATCACAAGTAGACTCATAGCGGGGAAGCATGTCATATACAACAGTATAACATAGAACAGTTAGTCATTGGAGTACGAGACTCAGATGAAAAATTGGTTTAAAGTCAGTTTAAACAAGGTTTTTAAAGCACAATACAGAGAAATTCCCCTGTCATGGTTGCAAATGTCCATTAGAGTGAGTAGGAAGGTAAAATAAAGTTAAAGGTCTAATGAGGTGATACAGCCTGGTCTTTTTCACAGCTTTGCAAATACTGACACTAGCATTTCATGCAGAAGCAGAGGGTTCCCTTTCACATCTGTATGAAATGCACTGAGCTTTATATAAACTTCCAATGTAAATGAATCTGTCAGTGTCTTTCTGCCAGTGCAGCAGAAAGAGGGACAAGTCTCAAGTCCCATGTGAAATCAACAATCTTTTCCTGAGCCTAACCAAGTTGTTAGGGTGTGTAAACCTCGCCAAACTGCCTTGGTTTCACAGAGAAACCCATGTGAGTATCTTTTCCTGAACCTAACCCAGCATTTTTTTCCTCTAACTAACCAAGCATTTTTGATGCTTAAGTTTAGCCAAATTGCAACAGTTTCAAGACATAAATCAGGAAGGCTTTGTGCATTAGACATAATTGCTAAAGCATACTCTCTGTCTGTATCAGACTCCAAAGAATGTGACAAAATCAGGGATATTTGAAGAGGTGGGGTGAAAATCTTTTAGGTGAAAACTAATCACTATGTTACAAAAAAGTAAAAATACAGAAAAGACTAAAAATATGCAATATGTCTTGTTTTTTGACCCACTAGTTCAATGTGTGACCCCTTAAGAAGAACCCAGGTTGGGAAGGACTGCTGTAACTGCAGCTGCATTAACAAGCTAATAAACTTTCAGTGCACTTTTAGAGAGATCCAGTGGATACTATAGTTTCCACGATGGTCTGAATCTTACATTGGAGTCAGAGGAAATACTGAATTCTTGTAACACTTGGTAATGATTTGTAGCATTTATATATATTAAATAGTGATGAGAGATATAAATGGTATTTGATAGTTTTTGATTTCAGGTGACCCTAAACTTTTCAATTTTCCTGCCAAAATTCACATAACGCAATGTTCCTCCCTGAAGATCTTCTTCTTACTTGCTTTTATTCTAAGATATCAGTTGTACAAAAACATGAAACTCGGTCAAAGACCATCCTAAAGGGTAATTCTCCCCTCCCCTCAGCAACCACCTGTTAGCATGTGTCCAAGTTTCATACTTATGACACCTGAGAGATCTCCATGTGAAAAAGAGATCTGATGAAGACCAGATGGATGGAGATGTGGCTGAAAGGTCAAGAGCTACTATTCCCAGGCATAAGGATTAACTTTTACCCTCAATCTGAAACAGTATTTCTCAAGACAGTAGAATCTCCAGGAAAACGGGGTAGAGGAAAGCTGATGGAAAAGTGAAATGAGTCCAGAATAACTTAACTGAAAAGGCAAACAACAAAGAATACCACAATGTCCAAGAAGATTTAAAAATCTTTTAACAGACAGCGACAGATGCTGCATCTTTAATGGACCATTACTTAGGAATATGTATTGTAACTTCAGTACATGACTTGGTATAGTGGCTAAATGTCTTACCCTACTCCTATTACTACTTTTAAGTGCAGTTCAAGAAATTAAGTATGTTTTTTTTTTTAATATTTTTTCCCATCTAACAGTTAGAGATTAAAACCACTCTAATGTCTGTGCATGGTTTTGAGCTAGAGCTAGATTAGCTAAACGTAAAGACTAGAAGCCGTGGGAAACATCTAGCCTAATTAAAAAAAAAACACCTTTAACGCTCACTAGTTGTGTGTTCCATTTAGTTTTTTTAAAGTGGGTGAAGGCAGAGGGAAGCCTTCATGGCTAGTTTTCCTCTCAGCTCTTCTTCAGATCTGTTTGCAAGTAGATGAAGTTTACCATGATTTCAGCCTGTCTGATGCTTGTCTATGTTTGCATTCCTGTGTGTGTGTGTGTCTGCATGAGATAGAGAGAAAACAGAGGCTAGTGACTATCATTAGCAACCTGCTAAAACTGATTCACACCAACAGCCCAAAACTATGGCAATTACACTAATGCAGAAACCAGAAAACCTGAAAAGTAACATGTATAGTCAACATGACAGACACTGTGCACGTCACTTCAGCAACTACATAAGTACAAATGCATGATGCTACACACTCTGACGCCCCCTGTTGAAAAAGAAGCTCCTCTTTTGAAGAGGTGAGGGCCTGCACCGTGGAGGAGCCCTGCCACAAGCTGGTGTACACAGTGATAAAACTAACAAAGAGACCAAAAAAGAATGAATTAGCCAGGAGGCACATAGAAAGAATCAGTGAGAATGCAGAATGACAAACACAAAGAAAGAAAGAAGTTTAAAAAAAAAAGGAAAAAAGGGAGTGTCAGAGAAGGAGATGCCAGGTTCTTACATGTGCCAGGGGTCTGCTGTGCAGAGCGATGGTGGGTCTGTACTGATGGAAGTCAGTCTGGATCACACACACTCTCTTCTCCATCCTCACAACTCACAGCTGCCCATGCTGTCTTCACCAAAGCGGGCTCTGGGGAGGAAGTGAAGCATGTGCATGTGTGTGTGCTCTCTTCAGCCTGTTGGATTGTGTGTATGTGTGTGAGTTGGAGAGGGTGTGTAAGTGTGTGTGTGTGTGTGTGTGTGTGTGTGTGTGAGAAAGTGTGTTGCGCCTGCTACCTGACCCTGAGAGGAGCAGGAGGGAGGGAGGGAAGGGAGGAGGGAGGCGACGAGCAAAAAGAAAACACGAGCGAGCTTGAACAACCCTCCCCATCTCACACACACACCCACACAAACACACACGCAAACTGACACACAAACGCGTGCGTGCACACACCTCTCCTCCCACCTGCCTGAAGCCACACCACCTTCTGACAGCAGTACAACACTGGAAGACAGACTGCCAGCCTCCAGCAGAATATTCAACCCCCAACAACACACACAGATAAGCGCCTCAGCTTAAAAAAAGGTACATTCCTGTTCAGAGAAATAATACTACAAAGTGGGCTCATTTGCAACAAAAGTATGAAAAACCCAATTTATTAAAAATGTGTGTTGTATTAAATAAAAAAAGACAAAAAGGGCTTTGTGTTAACTTTTCTAACCATGCAAAATGTTACATCAGGGAAAACATTAAATCATAAACCTAAATTTAGTTTTACAAACAATCTCATACACTTAAAGTACTGTGGTCTTTGCATTATTGTACAGTGTTTAATACCAACGGACCATGTTTCTGATAAATTGACATCTGTTGTAGTATGTATGTAATGAATTATTATGGTTAAATCTATATCATTGCACAGCACAGTGCTTCAGTAAATGCACCTTTGGGTTCTTATTAAGACTCTTTCCTGTTTTATTTTTAAATTCTCTCCTCATGTGTTGGGTTTTGTTTTACTTTCTGCCTTTCTGATTGCGTGATCAGATTAAACTGTTGCTGATTATTCTCCTGTGTGTTTATGCCTTTTCCACACATGGACATTTTTCAAAACATTGTTTTTTTTCAACACATTTTGGCTTTTCGTCCACCCACAAATGTAGCTTAGGTCAGCAGAACCAGTCAAACATATAGATGCAATTAGCCAACCAGCAATGGCTATTTTTCTGGCCTCCGATTGGCCAATATAACTTTTAGTTCAGGCAACTATTGCCTCCTGCTGGTTTAGCATGCTTTTCAAAGCACTTTATCGTGTTTGCGCTTTTATTTGGACAGAGATTTATTTAAAACAATGCTTGTGTGAACATGAATTTTTTTTTCAAGAAGTAGGACGGGAAAACCCCTGTTTTTTCTGTCTGAGTCCTTAGTTTGTCTGCTTTTGCTCCTTACTGTGTTGCTTGTGCCATCCTGGTTTGTGCTGAAACGGGTTAAGTTTCTTTTTTATATAACTCCTGAGTTCTTGGATAATCCTTAGCTTGCTACCACAAAAGTTTTTTTCATCAAAAAGAAAGAACATTCTCATTCTTAATAATTAAATTGCAGCACCCTGAAAAAAGTTAGAGAACAATCAAAGAGGCAGATCATACATAAAACCAAAATCTGCTGAGGCAGTATTTTGTTAAATCCTGTGAAATAAAGTTATTCATGTGGAATTAGCGGGTCTCAAAAAGGATTCATCAAATAATGAGCTGCTTAGTGCTTTTCATTTTCCTGCTAATCAAGGTGCAAGTGCCAATGTGTCAGTTAGTCATCTCCTCACTAAAGATCTGTGGCATCTGCTGGCTGCAGGCAGGAGGAAATCATGCACAAAATGATATGTTTACTCTGCAACAGGGAAAAAATGACAGCAGAGAGTAATTTATTTCCTTTCATCTTCAGGGTATGAGGGGAACAGTTCATTTAAGTTTTTGATCAGACTGGCAGTGGAAACTTGGGCTTTTTACAGGCTTATTGTCTGACAGGGGATCAGATGACAGTCGGCTTCTGGCTTGTGTTTCGCAAAACACTAAGTGGAGCGGATGTCAGCATGTGTGCAGTGTGCAAGAATTTGACCCTGTGCACAAGAAAAAAAAAACGTACTGTATGTCAAAGTCAATTTACTCTTTACCTGTATATACAGTATGGATTCTCAGCAAGCAAGGCTGCAGCAGTGCAAAGTTAGATTTGACAGTTACAGTTACATTGGAGTTTATGACAAAATACTCTAAACCAATCTTTGAGCATTTTCTTCTGTTACAGATCTGTTTTGTCATCTCCAATTTAAAAAATGTTCTTACCCTTTATTTAAAGGTCCAGTGTGCAAGATTTAAGGGTATTCATTGTCAGAAATGAGATATTATGTTCATTTGCATGTTTTTATTAGTGTATAATCACCTGAAATTGACATTTGTTTTTATCTTTACATTAGAATGAGCCTTTTATATTCACAGAGGGAGTGGGTTCTCTCATTGAGTTCACCATGTTGCACTGACATGTTTCAATAGCAGAGAACAATAGCTGAGAACAGACAAACCAATCACTGGCACTGGTTAGGGCCTTTTGTAATTTTTTTTGTCTTTTATGGCCATTGTAGGCTCTCCTATGTGCTTGAAATGGGACAGTTGGGGTCCTCAGTTAGTTGACATCTGCAGTCTCATAGTTGCCTTCCCAAAATATTAACAAAGGATCAAATTGGCTCAGTTTAAATTCAGTTTTAAACTGGTCAACATAACAATACATCAATTTAATGTTTTTAGTTTTGTGCATGCCCCAAAGTAGTAAATAAACCAACTAATAGGCCGACAGATTTAAAGCTACACTCAACATTCTTTTTATGCTAACAATGGATCAAAGACTTTGTGTTATGAGCAAGAGATAACTATTAGTAACAATACCATAAAATAGCCCCTATGTGCTGCACAACCAATCAAAAAACACACACAGTTAGCATCTGGCTTGAATAACAAGGCATGTAACAGCTTCAGATGTACATGGTGCAGTCTAAAAGTGAGACTGTTCCTTTTCCACACGAATGGAGGGTTGCACAGTTATGTGCATGTGGCATGTGCAGGCAATAACTGCATCATTTGATCAACATCAGCACCCGAGTTGAATTTTTTTTTTAACAACTCAGTCTTTTTTTAACAATTCAGTCTTCATCAAGAGGCCTGGAATGACCCACACTTCATGTAGCATATCATCCTCAGTAACAAGAATGATGTCTATGGTAATGACCAAGAGACCAGACAGAAGTATTAGCAGTGAAAAGCCTGCAGTTTTCAAGCCCAAAGAAGTGACCAAAAGCATAATGGTGGTTTTTCCTTGATGTACGCACAGTTGCATAGTGAATTCATCGCACAAATGCAAACAGTTAACACAATGCCAAGTTTTACTGCAACATTCTGAGGCATCTTATGTAAAACATGCAATGCAATGCAATGACAATTGAACTCTCCAATAAGAAAACATTCCCACTCACAGCACACAAAGTCTTAACTTTGCACTAACATTTGTAAATTCTATATATGCATGTACCAATTGTCATAAAAATGTTTACAGCACATGTGCTGATGAGGATCAAGTAATGTCTGTTGGTATTCCTACTTGCAAAATTAATGGGTTGCACCTGCTAACACAAAACACAGTGCAGCGCTCCACTCATGCACAGCATGAGCAGTATAAGAAACAGTTGAATGCACCTTGTCATTTCTCTATATTTCATTTAAACTAAAGCTAATAAGGTATTTAAAAATGGACTATGGACTAACATTCATAAGGTGGCCAGAAATATGATTGTCATTGAATACCATTCTTGTTTTATGTACGCTGAATGTACATGTATGCAGCTGTTCATCATCTCTGACAACTAAACGCTCACGTTTTGTTTAAACACTATGAGTGTCAGTATGGAAATGAAATAAAGTGCAGGTGCTCTCAAAAATTGACAGAAAAAGTGCTGACATATTTAGTAGGCTGCCTTTTTCTAAACCATTGCAAAGAACTAATGACCTTAGAAAGAGCTAAAATCAATCAAGCCATTCTTTTCAATGAAAGCTTTTTTTTGACTTAAATGGAATTGCAGTATTGCACCCTTAGTGTTCTTAAGAGCTAATCTTTGTTCCAGATTTACTCTGGCAGGGTGCCATATCTTAGGGAAAGCCACCTACACTTGAAGGGAGGCTGGTTGTCCTGTGGCTATCCAGAAGACAACTAACAAACCCCCCACTAAATCCATCACCATAACCAAGAAAAACTGTAAACCCCTTACTTTTATTTAAAGGAAAAAATGCAGTTAAAGCATACCTTTTATGGCTGAGGTACAGTTATACCTGTGGTTACGTTTGCCAAGACAATTAGGGGATTTAATCTGACCCATCTGCCTTGCTTTAGGCTAAATACACTTAACAGGAGAGTACAGAGATGCTCCTGTCAGAACATAAAAGCAAAGTTAATTCAGGATCACAAGGTGAAAAATACTTCTCCATGGAGCAGCAGAATAACCACTGGCTTTTACCTGTTAATTGTAGTCATCCAGCTGCCTTCTATTAAAGTGAAATTATAGAGTTTGATCTGTTATGTATCTACTCACTACACTAAGAAGTCTGTCTACATGGCTGTCCTTAGGTGCAGATCTGGGATCAGCCTACCTTCATCACAGTAAGAAGAAAAGGTGAAGAGGAGAAAAGCTGATTTTAATCTGGGATCAGAGCTTTAAGGGGGCATTTCTCCCCCCTTTGTCTTGCTCTGGCTTGTCTGTGGCAGGTTGTCTGCCTGTACATGACACGTTGATGGAATTTGATTAATTAAAGGTTTGAGTTGGCAGCTGAATCTTGACATAAAGATTACAAGTTTGGCACAAAAAATGGGGGGCCCCTTGTTATCAGCCGTGTTTGAGCATCCAGTGACATTTCACACATGTTGTGGTCTAAATCCACAAAGGTTTTAAGGGGATCAGACAACACCCCATCAAGCAAAGAAGTAGGCCTCTGATGTTGTGGTTGAAGGACTAAATTTTGACATTTAGGAAATGTTCTCTTTTGCTGTTCTACTGGCAGGTAAATGAGAAGATCGTGAGGCTATTAAATATGAAGCTAAAGTCAGCAGCCATTCAGCTTAGCCTAGCACAAAGATGGGGAAACAACTAGCCTGGTTCTGTCTAGGAGAAAACCTAACAGCGCCACAAAAAGTGAAAATGACATGTTGTGGAAGAATTCAAAAAGTTAGTGCTTCTGGCTGAGAAATGGTCTGTCATCACCTCTCGTGAAACCACAACTAGTTGTTTTTTAGTCTTGTGAAAATTGTAAAAACTATAAATGGCAGTATTAACTGTTCAAGACTGAAATGTCTCAAAAAAATGGCGAAATTTGTACCACCGAAATTAATTGTAAAAATGCTGGGGATACCTATACCTCTTTATTTAATGCCCTAAGTTGGACAAACCTGAAAAAAATTGCTATGACCAATCCTAACCAGTGGCATTCCTATCACTTATGTTCAATACTAATATGCAAATGTTAGCTTGCTAACATGCTAACCTATGCTGGTAAACCTGATAAAAATAGTATGTTAGTATTGTTATTGTGGAATATTAGCATGCAGTATTTAGCTCTAAGCACTGCTGTGCCCAATAAAACAGATATCTGTTTTATTTTATCCGCAGGCTACAAAAGGTGGCAATTAGGTTTCATAGTTGCTAGTATGCAGAGTTTGTTACTTTTATAATGATCCAAGATGGTTGTTTTCTACTGTTTCTAGTCTCTGTGCTTAGCTAAGCTAATTGACTTTTTGCTTTAGCTTTATTTTTACTGGACATATGTAAGTGTGGTATCTATCCTGTCACCCAAGTCTGCCTTCCAAAATGTTGAACTTTCTCTCAGTCGGAAATAAAAACATGATTAAGTGGAATGCAGCAAATAATGCATGACTGAAGAGCTGGAGTGGATTTCATATTATTATAAGGCTGAGAAATGGCCCATGCCAGCATATCAGTAAAAACACAACTTGCAATGCATCATACACTTCATGATAAGTTCTGTTTACATTGCGATTTGTCACTGGAGTTTTTTCAAACCCCATAGAGACAGCAGTAAAGTCACATGTCTGC
>JAPZDY010000014.1:16355967-16390095 GCA_029783645.1 Ctenochaetus hawaiiensis | reverse complement strand
AAAGTCACATGTCTGCTATGCTGAACTCTGGGTAATGAATCAGATTGAATATGTTATCCTATGTCTGGAAGACAGAGTACCTGCCTGCCGCTTCTGACGGCTTTGCAACAGCTTTAAATAGCAGTGAGAATTATCTCCTTAAATCATTTGGATCTGTTTCAGCTGAATGGAATACGTATGTGTGGAAACAGCTGGGAAATATGGAAAATGACAAACTCCTCTCTGGAGGAGCACATTTCTGTTGATAAAGAATGTAACACTATCTCTTCTGTCAGTGTTGCTACATAAGAAACTTCTGATCTTATCTATTTAACTGGAAATCACAGCTTATTCACAATGCAAGTTTTTATCAGCTATGGATGCTTCCTTCAGTTATATGTAGGGTTACTTTCAAGTAGATATGCCGCCCTCTAGTGGTTAATCATCCTCAGTACTTGTGACAAAATAGTAAGTCCAAGTACATTTGGTAGCCTTCTTGAAGCTTTTGGTGATATCATATGATCTTAACTGGTAACAAGAGATTTGTTTCCCATTTTGGGGGGCACTGTTAAGTGCAATACCAGTGCTTGCAAGTTTTAGTGAAATTAACAACAATATTTTTGCTGATTTTTTTCACTGCATGCTTTGCAGCTTAAGAGTAAATGAAAGTGCACGCTTTAGAAACTTTTATTTTTGTGTAATCAGTTACTGCAATTATATTTGTAACTGTTACATTGTCATTGTGTGATGATGCAAAAAAAGAGCAGCTTTATTTATAAAGTTTGCAATGCACTACAGTAAGTTACCAATTAACTGATGTGACCAAAAATAGTACAGACTTAACCATAAAGGGTTACATGAGTCGAGCAAGATTTGAAAGTCTGCCACTATATTTTCATAGCATGCGGAAGGGAGGAAACCACTCACTGCCTAAAAATTACAATATTATATCCAAAACAGTGGGATGTGGTTTGCAGAGTGGATTCACAATGAAGTTAAGACTACGAAAACTATGGTGAATGAGCTAAAATACATATCTTTCAGCCACCACAGGGGGGCAGAGATGACTAGGGGGAAATTATGGAGTTAAACTAGGTTGAAAAAATATTATTTATATAACAAAAAGGACTAAACAAGAGTTTGTTGATAGACAAGTTAATCAGTTTTTTTTCCACTGAAAATGACATTGGATCTTTTTTTGCTGGTTGCTTCCTCTGTCAGCATTATGCACTTTTTAAAAACCACTTATCCTTTGCTAGGTAGGGAGGTTGGAGTTAATTCCAGCTGACAATGAGGGGAGAGGCAGGTCAGTTTGGACAAGCTGTAAGTTCATCACAGGACTGATACATAAAGAACCATTCCTACTCACATTCAAATTCAACAGGCCATTAAAAGTCAACAATTAATCTGCAAAGTATTTGGACAGCTGGAGTACATAAACGAACTTTTGCAGACACAGGGAGAATACTGACAGCACCCACACAGAGGAGCCGGTGAGCTTAAACTCAGAACCATGTTGCTGTGAGGCCTCAGTGCAAACCACTGCACCACCATGCTGCCTCCTTTTATTGTTAATGATTGATAAAAATTGTGGGTTTGGGGGTATGAACTTTGTTACAACTGAAGGGAGTCAGAAAAAGTTGGAGAACCACCAGCTTTAAGGTTGAACCTCAAACCTCATTCTTGATCTTGGAAACAACACTTTTAAAACAATGTGAGGTCAAAGATCCTTTCGTAGTTTCTTTCTGTCTGTGAACTTATGATGATATCACGATTTTGCATTTTCAAGGTAATATAGATGTGCAAATTTCCTTGTTCTTTGAGCACTGTTTGTTAACTGTTCCAAGGGCATTAATTAAGTTTAAACTTATAGCCTTGCTTCATAGTCTCAGTAGTAAATGTGTACAAATACAGCAAAAGAAATCTGGCAAAAACAAAATTGAGAACCCTTTATTAAAGAAGTGTTTTAATTGTAAAATTAAAAACTGTTAAGTATAACTTGTCTAAAGGAAAGAGATCCCAGATGAGTTGAGATGAGATTTCCATATCATATTGACACTGGCAAAAATTCACAAATTACACAGATTACACAAGGAATACACATATTTACCATATTTTTCATTAGAACTGAGCTTCCAAAGTCAAAAAAATGTCTATGATGTCATTATGTCTGCACAGAGTTCAGAGTTACCTCAGCTCAAAAGGTGAGAATATCTCAGCCTCTACTGCATCGAGCTCGACCATTCTTTTTTAAAAAAAATCTCTTTTAAATCCCTCAGCTTAATGAAAGTGTCAAATTGCTAGAATACTCCAAAAGTTTTTGAAATGCAGTAGAATTTTTCAGACAAAAATTATTATTGCTCATTAGCTGCTTTTCCGAGCCGATAATGTTAAGAAACCTGATAAATCCACATATTCCTAAAAATGAGATTTCTTTCAAACATACTCGTGATTTCAAAGATAATTTTTCCTTCATATCAGAATCAAATCAAATTAAATTTTTGAACTTTGCTAAAATCTGACAAATTAGACATGTTAATTTATTAAATACTTATTATATACTTATACAAAAATAGAGGTTTTAATAGAACCAGAAGCCTGTTGCTGCTTAGTCTAAAGACAAAAGACATACAGTTGACTGTAATACTTACCAGAGAGATTAAAGAGTTTGGGGAGAGCTACACAATGCTATGTTAGTACATGACCTTAAATTTGGGCTCTATTTATTGCCTATAATTTAATTGTCAAATAATATCTAATCATAAACATTTCTCAATATCAGCACTGATAATTATCCTGCATCTTCATGTGTTGATAGGGGGTTGGGTGATGTGAGTAAGGTTACATCTGAAAACACCAACCAAGCCATTTATTCATTCATTCATTCATTCCAATAAATGATTACTTCTCTGATTTTTTTAAAAAAAAACAGCTTTATTTTCTATTGTAAAACAATGACAGCACTGGTACAACTGTTATTCAATCAGGTTTATCTTAACAAGTTTGGAGATGCACAGTTTTGTACTACTACATGTCACTATTTGAATAGTTTACAATGTGTTTGGTGAGTGTTAGTCAGCTTTATTTAGAGCCGATATATTTGTTTATCATTTTTTCAACAGGTGGCTATATATTACAATAAGACTCTCCTGTACTACAGTTATAGCTGGTAATTTTACTTAGAAACAGTTCAACTCTCCATGTTAAAAAATAACATTATGCTACGGAATGAAACTTGTTTACTAAAAATCAAATACATAAAGTCTATGACAGTTTTTACTATTTGGTCCCGTTGGTGGATGAATAACTTTGGTTTCAATGAAAAGTTTAACATCCTGTGAAACATATAAGTAAAGGTTTACGGACCTGCAGTTTGGGACCCTTAGACTTCATGAGATGAATCTTTTTGGTGATGAGATGAAGTACAAACAACATACTTGTGCTACAATGAATCTTTACAAATTCTTAAAACTGAAAGTTTTTGTCTTTCAATTTTTTTAAGCCTTTGAAAACATTCTGATAATCAAACAAAAAATGTCTCTTTGGTTGATCTATATACAAACTATATGGACTATTGTGCACTTTTGCGACTGGACATTGCTATGTTTGAACACACCAAAAAAGCTGCGAATTACTGGTCTAGGCATTGTTTTCTGGCATTACAGGAATACATTTTTTCCTTTACAAAAATACTTAAAATTTGTACTCTCTACAAAATCTTAGGCCTTGTAACAACATTAACCCAAAAATATCATGTATCCACCTTCATAAATCTGTGTGAGCCTATCTGTAGTCTGCTGCTATCAGCAGGCAAACAGTGAAGTCAAATAAACTGCATTTAATGGCACTTGTGCACAAACATCCCGGGCTACTAAATCAAACATCACAGTCTGCTAGCACTTACACATCTTACTCTCCTCGATATACAACAATATTCTTATCTGTTTCATGAATCTTAATCTCGTAGAGCAGATTAGGCGGGAGCACCTTCACCATGTTGTCCCAGATGTAAACAGCCACGTTCTCAGTTGTGCTAATGGATAGGAGAAAAACGGATTAAACGGTCAGTGTAAACACACCTTCAAACAGTGTGTAGAGAGCTGTGAAAACGGCTAAGAGGAATACTTACCTGACAACATTGGCAAAGTATGGGACATCCTTATCCAGGTTTTTATGGTCCAGTGGAGTCATGATGACATCCTACAGGAGACACTCAATCAGTCCACATAGAGTCACTAGAAAACAGAATACTTTGCCAACTTTCAATCAGCTTTGTATAATTACAATGTGGGACGACTACTGTGTGTAAATGAACAGTGTTAACTTTCCCTTCATTGTTCTTGCATCCAGGACTGCATGCTCACTGACTCAAAACCTGTACCTAGCAGACGTATGTCAGCTCTTGTGCTGTTTCCAAAACTATAGACCACGTTCCTCATTTTTTATGCCCAGCCTCATCAAACATAAAGAGCACAGAAGTCATACAGCACCCTTACTGACATGTAGTGGAGAAGAGCAGTTAAACATATAAGTAAAGTACAAGTAGCTCAAAACTCAAGTCAAGTGCACAGTTTGTAATTCATGCTGCTAAATGTTTCCCTTTTAACACAAAGAAAACAAAAAATTAGTTTTAATGATGATGTGTAGTGTTGGATCATTTGTTTATTTCATTGATTCATAGTCACCCTTGCAAATAAAAATCTATCTGACTGACTCAGGCAGAAATGTTCACAGACGAGGTGTGAGATGTGTTAAAAGTTTTATTCCAATTGAGATCAATCACGTTTGCTAATTTCCCTCTTCACTCTGACTGGTGTTACCTCAGAAGTTAATGACAAAAGACAAAATGAAATGCAACATTACCTTGAACAGAATTTCTGATTTCTCTGAGTTTGAATATTATTCGAATATTATTCGAAACATTTGGGATAATGTGAGAACAGTTCAACAATTTATAAAAGAAGGATATAATCCCTCAAAAATGTTCGTGGGTAAATGTTACGCATTGTGAGTTAAAGTCAGAGTTACTTGACTTCATGTACTTTGATACATTTAAAGGACTTAGTGCTCTGCTCAGTTTAGAGTTTTACAGAATTTCTGTGTTTTATGTGAGTTTCTTGCTTAAAGCAACAGGATGAAACCACACTGGAAAAGATCATGTATTTTGAGTTGATCTCACCTCAATACACCTCTTCAAGTCAGTCAGGTTCATGACCATGCCAGTAAGACGATCAATCTGTGGACACACACAGGATGAAGGCGAAACATTGTGGTGAGCCTCTTGCTTTCTGCCTAATTAACAGCATATTATATTTTCCTGACTATGAATATATACACAACCATCCTCACAAATGTCATAAACTATTCATTTTGATGTTTTTTCAGCAATACCATTTGGCTATATTGTTGCCTAATTTAATTTAGTTAGAAATAACCCCAATAAAACAATTACATAAATTCCTGCTCTCCATATTGCCCAGAGCAAAATAATGGTGAGTAAATACTGAATTCTACTACTGACTTCTTTATGAAATACAACTGCTGCTACCACAAACAATAATTATAATAAAAATTGGATATTTACCCTTAAAAATATCAGCTACAAGAGTCGGACAGCTGGTTTTAATGTGAATTACCTTGTTTAAAAAAATATAAGCTAGTCCTGTTATCCAGTTATAGACACTCACCTTTCCACGCACTGTCACCTCCACTGTGAACAGAAATGACAGCACTGAATGAATGGGAGAGACTGAGAAAGCAGCTGCACGGTGTTTCACACTACGTTTTACACAACTGGGTTGAGTGAAAGCGTAACAAACCTTTGTAGTTGTGTCCATGACCATTGGGATTGTTGCATTTTCCATAAACTTTTTTGTTTTCCTCATCACTCAAATGAACGCTGGAAAAAAACAAAAGGTTACATTTATCAGAGTTAGCTGCACAGTTTTCCTTGTTGTTCAAATCATGTTTTTGACCAACTACATCGGAGTCAAACAAGCAAAATGTGCCACTGGTTTACTGACACATGCTGCTTTCACCTGCTTGCACCTTGTACAGTCACTTTTGAGTTGTAACGTCTAATACATAGGTATACAAAGGACTAGGCTAGTGATTAAAAAAATAGTTGATCATATTAACAAACAAAATCTTTGTCTTTGCTTTTGTGTGTGTGTCACTTAACAGGACGTGACCTCTGACTTTAAGGTGCATGTGCATGCATATTGTCTTGTTGACTTGTATAGAGTGTAAGCTAGCTAGCTGCATTCATTTATGTTGGTTAAAATGTGGAAAATTATAAGTAAAGCAGGATTAAATATAAGGAGAAAGAGCAGAGGAACTGTCCTTAGACTTTATGTTTTTGCACAAAAACTTCTTTTCACTATCTGCTTGGATGCTGGTACTTAAAAAGCCTGGCGTGCAGGAATTAAGCTGCTACTTTTCTGTGATTGGGTGTCCCTCTGCTGTTAGCCTCATGCCTGCTGCATATTTATTTCATTTATTTTTATGTTTTTGGTCTGGTGATCCAGCAGCATGGCCTGGGTTAGAACTTAAAAAGATTTTTTTTTTAAACTACAGAATTAGGGAATTAGCAATATCACATCATTACCACTGTTTTCTCTTATTGTTTTTTCCTACATAATCTTTTCCATTGTTATTACAAAAAGTAGCCTATCATTTTAACATCTTCATCATGAGAGAATTTAGTAGCCTACACTAACTGTATGTACAAACAAAACTGAATATGATTAAAAGTTCTAGCGTAATTAATTTTAAGTTTTAGGTTTGAATGTTCTTATTTTATTTTTTTTTTACATATTCCTATGCATTTGTATTTACTATACATTTTTATCTCCCTCTGTTCGGTGGTTGGCTAGACAGAAAATCCCAATTCTACGAGGCATTCTATAGTGCTCTTTTTTACGACAGCACCTGAAGGCCGCTCCAGTTTATATGCGAATTCAAATGAACTACATATCCCACGATACCGCTGCTAAAGCAACAGGTTGGGTTCTAGCTATTTAAAATTTGCTGTGGTAAACATACACGGTTATTATAAACATTTATACCGCGTTACACGCACTGTGGGTCGGACACATTGTCTTCTCTACAGATCCGTCGCTTGCCGCTTATTAAAATGGCCAATTCATCATCTTTCAGTCTCAACGCAAAGCCGCTACAGCGTATTATAATATGCGAAGCCTTAATGCACGGCTCGTAATGTTTATCAGCATGAACCGTATCGGTAATGCAGACACATTTCTATAAAAGAAGAGGCTGGATTGAAAATCAGGTGACGGACTACCTGTGGAGTCGGTGGCAGGCGCTGAAGCTCTGCACGCGGGTGATGTAGCCGGTACGCTCCGCCGCGCTGCCGCTCTCAGAGAATCCAGCCATGGTCGGTACCTGAGAGCAGGAGGAGGGGTGTTTACAGTACGGTGCTGCTGGGAAGCCACAAAGAGAGGGCATGAAATAGTCAGCTTCCAGCGCTCCAGCCCCCGTGACTGGCGCTGCGTGGCCATTGGCTCAGATGTGGGCGTAAATACAACTCACATGTCCCGGATATGTTATGCGTATCAAAACCCTCAGGCTGAATGAGTTTGCAACAAAGCGGATATCAAGTAGCCATTATAAGCGTGAGGTACAGTACGAACCTGAAACTGAATAGAGATCATATCTAGCGAGGACAAAACATGCTGACAAATTTCTGTAATGATTCAGTCACCAGACAGTTTTTTCACGTTTGTCCAAAGCCATTTCTTTATAGCAGTTAATTATTCTTCTCCACCATAGGGAAAGCTTATATAATCTTCATGAAAAACATCTATGTTAAGGAAGATGTGTGGATGAAATAATGCCTGTATTTGATTGCCACTTGGAACACTCACAGTTGGTTTAATATCATACTATCAGTGGTAAAACACAGATGTGCATAAAGCAGTTAATAGCAGTTATTGGTGGCATGTTTCTTTATAAGAATACCGTATAAACAACACTCTAGCCATATCAGTTAGAACCTATATTTGTGTTCCCTTGACTTTTGTTTGTTTTGTATTGAAAACAACACAGCTGAGAACAAAGCCTGTAGCTCTGCCTGTTGGCCCCATTTGTGTGCGTTGAATAGCTTGAGTAAGTTTGCATGGTTCAGTATAACACCCAGCTTGTTGTCTGCCTGTAGTAAAGCTTATCTGCAAAAGTGGGAGCAGCATGTGGCTCCAACGATTTAGAATAAAGCCTAAAATACGTGACCTGATGATAAAATTTCATGCGTAGATTAAATAGAAAAAAGGCCCTATCTCATTTTGAGATGTGTCCATTAATTTTTTTTTTTTGCCCGATCAGTCTCTGTACTCATGCTTCCTTTCAACTAAAGCTCTGACATACCAGAAACATGCACCAACCACACATCTGTATATGCACAGACATCCCATCAGCAGTTGGTTTGAATCTCTGATGTAAGGAAGTACTTTCCTCAAAGATAGCCACCAAATGAGGTGGAGATGGAGGGCCTGTTCAGTCTCAGCACAATCAAGCTTTGATGTGTGATGAGTCAGGAGCGATATCTAGGTCTTTACCCTCCGGAAAGACCCCCACCCTCTCATCACTCTGTCATTTCTTGTCCTTTTATTCTCATCTGTGATCTATTTGTCTCTCTATGACACATTCTTCTTCTGTCACTCTTTTTCTGTACCTCTTTACAGCTCAATTACAGTGTTTCTTACATCTTTTTTCGGTGTCTTACTCTTGTTCTGTGGTTTTTTGCCTTTGCCCTGGTCTCACATTTGACATTCATGTGCTCTAAATTCCCCCTCTGCATTCTTCTTTTACACATCTCAAATGAGTTTTATAAAGAAGTGCAGATTGACTGATCTGTCATTGTCATGCTGTAAGCCCTTTAATTTTTCCTATAATATTTCTATTCCTCTCTGTCTGTCAGGGAATTGATATATCAACCACCATCATTCTCCAACATTTACCTCTCATTCGCAGACATTTCAAACCTCTGCCTAGCAGCTGCTCAAACTATTGCTCTAATTGGCTTCTTGGACATCAAATTTGACAAATCCTGCATGGTCGAGGGGACATACTTGACATGAATCCTACACTTCTGTGGGAAGATAACTGAATAAACCCAAACAACTCTTTTTTGCACAGAAGTGTCGCTTAAAAATGCTCAAGACTTTTATGTTTGTTTACTCAACACTGAGAGAAGGAGGTATGGGGGAAAGTTATTTGCCGGCACATTTGAATTAACATACAAAGTGCCTGTGCATACAATGAAACAAGGTGCAAATTCATGCTCAAACAGACCACGATGGTGGCATAATGCCTCTTATTACTCCCTCTTCTTTCAAAAGGTTCACAGAGACCCTTGTATGGCTCATGTGTCTTGGGTAAAATATATTTACACCTATTGCATGTATGAATCTCATTATCGTTGCAATAGGATCTGCTCTGATTTTAAGGAGTCCCTATGGGTGCTGTCTCATTCTCAGCTCATATACATGCTCACTAGAATGAACAGGAGGCCAATTTAACAGATGTTACTGTGCAGCATGCTTATAGAGTAATAAACTTTAATGAACTTTCTGGAAAAACTGCTCTGTAAGTGTGTGTGTTTACCATGAAAAACAATGCTCCAGGCAAACTGAGTGTATATTAGACTTGAAGGTAGCAGCCATTGAATGTAATCAGTCATCATAAATATAGGGTGAAAATGTCTATCTATATGTTGCAGTCTGGAGTTAATGTAATGTAGATGGCAGGACACTGATGCTAATGTTGAGGAGATTGGCTTCTGTATGGAATAGACTCTATGTAATTTGGTATAAATTGGATTTTGTGCTGAGCAGTGCAGTTAAGAGGTCCTACTTCAAGAAATAGCAATTTTCTTGAAGCCCAGGCATATTAACAATATTCATTAGTAGCTAGAGACATGAACTCCTTTATTCTAATTTAAACATATAGGCCTATATGTGAAAATCAAACAAGAAGGTGGAGAGAAATTATAAGATTAAGTAGAAAGACAGTCCTTTTTCAGTGTCTGTACATTGTTTTACTGCAGTGTTTGTGGAGCTTAACATTATGAGCAGCTTTCACTACTTTTGCTGTTTCTTACATCTAATATTTTAGCATCACCATTTACAGTACCCAGAGGAAATTCATTTAATGCCTGGGTTTTGTCCAAGGTTCAAAAGCATTAATTATTAATTCAAAATGCTATTTCCATTTTGTTTAGAAGACACTGTCGTTCAGAGACCAGGCATAAACTGGCAAACTAGTTCATTTACAGCTGCATCAATCGCATGATCCTTATTCAAAACTGTGTCATCACTGTTGGGTGAGGCTAAAGGTAAGAGGAAGCACCTCCCAATCATATTCAGAGATTTGACCAACTTGAACATATCAGACAGGTCAGGAAAGCGCTTTAGTCTTAAGTCACATGAGGGAGCATCAAGGAAGAAAAAGATACTGTTTTTGTTCATGATTAGCACTCAGACTCTGAAAAATCTAGTTTGATTCCACTCTGTGGGAACATACAGGGTTATTTGCATTAGTACATTTTGTATATTTTGCAAAATTGCTGTGTAGTTCAAAACATTTCTGTTTCAAGAGATCCAGCTTGACTCATTAGATCCTTAACTGAAACAAGGTTTCTGTTTGAGAAGCAGCCAAAATGGATTTTTAAAGCCATTTTATTTGGCCCATGGGTATAGTAAACCTATATGGAAAGTTCCACTGCTGTTAGTCTGTCACGTCCATGGAAAGTAGGAGGAAGATAAGAAAACAGTACAGTTTAAATGTTGTTTTATTTGTGCACATACATTGTTGTGAGACTACATGTACAAATTGTGTGATGGATTTATCTGTACAACAATGCCTTTGATTCATTCGAAGCTTCATTAGAATAGAAAACATGAAAAGCCTGTAAATCTCGCTGCACATAGAGCCTTTGCATTATTCACATTCAGACAACAAATACATTGTATTTATATGCACATTTCAATCCAGATGTTGTGTCATATGGATATTTATAACTGGCCTGACAAAGTAAGATGTTATATTTCACATGGTAAATAATACAGTGAAAAATGTTTAATTCTGCTTTTGCATTTGGATAATACTAGTTCACTGTGAGGTTTACGGTGTGTAGAAATGCACAAAGTGAACATTATATGCCTGCAATTGTATGTAATTCATTGTATGTTTTATGCTGCAACTGCAGAGCCCTCATCAAATATAAATGTGAATAACCTTTGGATAAGACCTTTACAGATGATTAGTCTGAATTGTTGTAAAAAGAACTGACGTAATCATGTGATCAATGGTTTACTCTCCAAATAAATTCAGATTTCCTAGTGAATTTACAGTCATCAATTTTATTTCCTCCTTTGTCTCAAAGACAGTCTGCTTTTTATTACAACTATCAAATTCAGTTCATATGTACATAAAGTTGTAAAGGACGCTCTGGTGATTTAAAGTAAAGTGACCCTGTGTCTGCATTCTCTGCACCTCCCTTATATTCTCGGAGAATTATCTGAATTCTCAATGTTGCCACTTCAGAGTTCATCTTGCCAAACTGAATGATGTTTGAAAAAATTCCATCACAAATGAAGAATGCAGAGCTGCTAAGGGGCCTCAGGGCAGAAAACTTGTAAATGTGTCTCCTGTTGACCCTTTTTCCAGATACTCGAACCTTCAGCCTACTGTGCAGTGTTCTCTCCCCTTACCCTTTCAAAATTCCATGAAATAAGAACTTAAGCCTCCTTTAAAAAATGTCATTTTCAAGAAACTTTTGTCGTAACACTCTGACTTCTAAGGCACCTTGACATCCAACTGTCCAATAACTTAAAGCCCACTGATCTAAATCCAAAGACCAGCAGTGTACCTCAGAGTCTGGTTACACAGGCATTTAAAACAGCATCATTTCACATCATAATGATTTAATTGTGATGGAACAACTGTTCTGAGTAAATGTGCCTGTCAAGGTGGAATAAATCTGCACTCGTCTTTCAAGTCAAACTCAAGCTTGGTGAACTTAGGTCAAAACCAAACCACACTGACACTGCTGTACTTTGAAAGAACGTCATGCAGGAGAGTCCAAACTGGAGGAAGCCATCATCGTAGCTTATTAGCTGTGTCACTGTGAGTGTGTGTTGCATCATCCACCCAATGTACACCAACCCCCTCTTTGGCGGAGCCCTTGGTATCAGTAAATCTTTTTTTTTTTCAAAAGAAAGCTGTTAATGTGATAACGTCCCGCTAGCGACCAAGCTAACAGGCATGCTAACTGACAGTTAGCCCTCTATCCTGTTCTGTAAAGACTTTCTGGTGCAGCTGGCTCTTTTGGCAGTCTGAATGTCAACTTGTGTGAGGTAGATTCACTTGGGAATACACACCTCACAGAACAGATTCAAAGGCCCCAACATGGTTGATGCCGTACTTAAGAGGTTCAGTGTTAAGTTTCTTCACAAATTTGCAATTAATCATATTACCACAGATTAACAGACACACAGTAAACCTGGGGCACCTGAGAGTCAGGGCCCCAGACACCTTTACCCAGTTGGTAATCAAGCGTTTCAGTCTATGTACCCATCTGTGTTTGGTGATAAAATACCCAACAGGCCGTAGGGGATCAGAACTCGCTCTCCTCCAGGATCTCCTCCATAGTTTCTCCAAGAGTTATCTCTCCATCACTGCTGGACAGACTCTTCCTCGTGAGAAAATCAAGGCCTGTTGTGTCACACCCTTTCAGCCCCTGACCTTTAACCTCTCCTAGTCCAAGCCCCACACCTCCTCCACGTACAGCCACCTGAAGAAGGTGTGGGTGTGTTGTGGAGGTGGCACCTTCGTCGTAAGAGTCACTCTGCCGAGAACACCGTGGGTGGTGTCCTCGCGTACACTTCCACAGGTGCTTGAGGGGCACACCCCGAAAACAACTCCTGACCTGGAAGTGGTTGGTAAACAGGAAAAGCTGCCAGCGCTTCTTCAGTTCAGCTTGGACCTAAATTCCACAACAAAGAAAAATGTCTTCAGTTATGTACATTTACATGTACAAGTGTATACTGAATGCATTAAGACTAGCTTAGCTTAACTAGATTAGCTTGGTACTGAGCACGTAACCTTTCCTTAATTCAACAAAACTGTTTTCCTAAAAACATCTCCTTGCTTCTTTTAGCCTCCACCAACTTCTGAAAAATCTATCTGACTCTTGAGCTGCTAAATGCCCCACTATGTTTACCAGCTAGCTGCTTACTTTGCCATTCGGTGCTGGATATGTAATACACAGTAGTTTTATTAGAACTGTATATGAAAAGCCCAGATTGGTGTGAGATACATTCAAGTTTGCTTAACCAAACTAATCCATGATATTTTTAATACGGTCAAAAAATTGTTTGACTGTCCAAAGTGGCCGGTAGGGCAACAATATTTACTTTGAATTTTTAAATTTAAGACTGATAAAAGTTGTTTTCTATACCATGTTTATGACTCAAGAACCGGTGAAAAAAAGTTTTGCCATTCTATTTTTTTTTATTGCTAAAATTTTCCATTTAAAAAATAGATAGTTATTATTAAATTATATGAGTCAGTAAAAGAATGATTATTATGATAGCATTTTAGTATTCACTGTGGCAGACAGTCTTCTCAGATATACTTTTTAGTTTCAGTCCCTGCTATTGCATTACAAAGAGATCAGACAATTTTTCACTGTGTTCCCTCCACTGGGGGGCTCTGGATCGTCCCTGTCCAGTTAAACACTGATAATAAAAAACATTGTTAACAAAGGAAATGTCCACTAGTGCAGCTTTAAGGTCTCATAACAAGAGAAAACTAAACAAGAAATAGTTTCTGTACCTTTTATCTAAGTTTTACTCAGGGAATTCTTACAATATTGTACATTATTGTGTTATGATTTTGTACATCAAAGGTCAGCAATGAAAGTTAAAGGAGAAACAGAAGAAGAAACCTACCTCCCCGTTAGCAAAACAGTACAGCACAGCAACCAAGAATCCCTGAAAAGTTTTAAATAAAAAAATATGATTTTTGTGGATATTAAATAAAACTACTCTTGTTGGGGTCATATAATTAAGTTTACTGGCATTACCTGAAATGAGCTGAGGGTGAGGTTGATGAAGTTTCTGGCATAGCGACTGCTGCCCTCTACACATTCATCTATTAGCACTGTGAAGACCACTTCATGGATCCCCAGCAGAGGGATCAGGACCAGTGTTGCTCTGGCCAAGCTGAAGGGCATAAACAAACACACGCAGCAATGCATAAAGATGGCTAGGTTGTAAAATGTAAACTGGCATGTGCATCAAAGAGCAAAGGACAAAACAGAGAAGCTTTGTAAATTTATGCATGAGTTTCCCTCCAGGGGTGATGTTTACTGAAAAGAGGCCAGAGCTTGTTGGGGTGACATTTAAATTTGTGCTGAACATGGGAGTGATTAACATTTAAATGTTAAACCAGGAACCCACTGTACTGTTTAAAGACAACACTTAGGAAATAGCTCTCAAGGTCAAACATGTTTCCTGACATTTGGGTTCTGGAAGTATTTAAACTCGTGAGTAAAGGTGGTGGAAAGTACCTGTATCTGTAGTCAGTAAATTTGACCTGATCTGCTTTCAGCTTGGACAGCAACAGCATCAGAATTTTGATGAATATGAAGAAAATGACCTGCAATACACATCCAATGTAGATAAAGAAAAATGAATTAAAAAACAAAACAAAACTGAGTTTTTAGTGGATGAAAAGATGAATATTATCCAACAATGTTTCTGTCACTGAGAAATCAGTCATCTGTCATGCTTGTGACTATAAACCCATACAACAGCTTTAATACCACATGGTCTCACAAGACAGAAAGCGTTAAACACAGTATGAAATTTACTTGTTGGCTTGCACGAGAAAAAAAAGATTCAGAGGGCAACATAATGCACGAGCAACTAACGTGATCTTTGGGTTGGACAACTGGAATGTGGTTCTTAAAAGAGACTTTCAAGGGTTGTTTGAACATCACTTACCAGCACTGATAAGGTAATGGGACCCCTTATTATCCACCAGAACCATTTGTTCACAATTGACCAGCATCTTAGGAATAAAATGAGTTTGAAAAGTTGAGCAAAAGAGGACTTTGTAGTTGGTGTTACTTATTTATGCTAAAGTAGTGTTAGCAAAACCTACCCTGTGTTTTCATATACGATCTTGACCACTGTCCATGGTGTTACAAATAAGACAGGTGTTCCTGAAAATGCAACATGTTAACGTCAGCAAATCATTCTCATGAGTTTATGTGAATCAGTGTTTTAATGTTCATGCTTTACTTATATTTTCCACAGTATTTATTAAAAGTCTGTGTTGCTGTTGGCCAACTGGATGTTATTTGTGGAGGGATTAAAATATCACAAATCTTTAAAAATCTAAAAAAAAATATGCTTTTAAAACACTACTACTAACTGTAGTGATTGATAAATATTATTTAAAACAGAAGGAAATGATGCATTTGTAAGGGACCACCGTTAGCCAGATTTTATACTTGGTTCTTTTGTATTTGGGGCAGCAGGACAATGTACTTGGGGTTGAATCTTGATAAACTACAGAGTGTGTGTTCTTGGTGATGAAGGAACGTGTCACAGTGCAACTCTGTGATTCATTTATGTGCTTTTATAGACAACAATGATGCTCTATGTGGGAACAGAATAAGATATATCCAGCTTTAAATACAAATACAAATACAGTACTTGTCAGTAGGATCTTTTCACAGCATTTGTTTGCTCACAGAAAAAGTCAATTTTAATTAGACTTAAAAATATATCATCATAATTAATTGCTTGCACATATGTAATTAATTAAAACATAATCATTTTTAGACTTTTTATATGTAAATGTTAGACATTATACATTTAAATACTTTTAACTTGTGTCATAATTTAGAAACAATATTTCATTCAGCTGTGTGTGGAGGTGTGGGTATGAAGCCTCATTATGGACAACTCAACCAATTAGTATGATTGCAGTGACCCATTATTAACTCTACTGATTTTAGAATTTGTAATCTGAAAGCTTAAGTCTGTTTAAGGTCCAGTGTGTAGGTTTTAGTGGTATACACATTGCAACCACTCACCATCCTCTTCCAGGGAAGGAAAACACAACATTTCTTGTTCTGAGGTGATTATATACCACTTAAAACATAATTATGAATACTACATTCTATTTCTGACAACTGATACCCTTAAATCTTGCACACTGGACCTAGATTCAACATCAGTACATGAATAAACATACGCAAGCAAATAAACTCAATCACACCTTACCCCATCCTAGCAGCATGTATTTTTTAAGCAGTCGTCTCTTGGTCAGCACAGCTGTGAAAAGCAGCGTGTGGAGGAAAATGGCCTCCACCAACAGCCAGAAGTAGTTACAGGCCACGAAGTATTCCATGCACACTTTGGAGAACTTGCACATCAACACGATCTGAAAAGAAACACTGTATCTTAAACTTGTCTTGCAAATAGTTTACTAATTAAAACTTCTTTTTTTATGTCACAGGTGCCTTGCTGTATACCCTCAAATAAAAACCCAGTACTCAAGTATCAAGTAATATGTTTAAATTAAAGCAATGTTGTTTAATACCATGGAGCTTGAGTAGGCGTTCCATCCAGGATCATCATTGGGTAGGTTGGAGTACATGATGTATAATATGATTTCCTTAGAAATGACAGCCATGGCTCTCAGGATGAACGACACAAACAGATTCATGTGGATGTAGTTCCTGGTACAGTGGAGCTTCCTGGCAAGCAGATACAGGAGCAATTTGAGTAAGGCATTGATTCCTGAGCAACTGTAAAAGCATTAGTGAAGTGATTTGTCACAACATAAGAGGGAATGAAGAATGATCGAGGTACATGCATACATGGAAATGCTTCCTGTTTTTTTTTTATAATGTCATTTGTAATGACCGATCATCCTTTTAGTCTTGTTAATATCTCCTCTTCCTCGTAAGCCATTTCCAGTGCTGTGAAACCATACACACCATCAATGTAGTTAGAGTCTGTAAATCATTTCTATGCCTCATTGATTGTCTATCAAAATGTCAATAAGGAGCTGCATCATCACAATTGAAGGCCGAAGTGGAGGACAAGTTGCTGTTTAATTGTCAGTGTAGCCTGCTATGGTGCTGCTTTCAAGGCTGTTAATCTCCAATTTGAATATCTCCCCAATGACACAGTCTGCAGTACCTCCACTAGTAATAAGAGAAGATGTGGGCAGAGATGAAGGTTCTTTGTTATATTATAAAATAGCTTTACGCAATTTGCAGCATCAATAATAATGAAGTTTATAACACATTTCACCAGACTTAAATGTAGCCTGTGGATCTAATTACTAATAACACCATGATACATATTATGCAATGTCTTTCAAAGTGCATGCCTGTTTTGTATCTCATGCATGCGTATGATGACACTGATTGTGTGCATGTTGGTGACATGATGAATGATCTGTTCCATGGTTTTGATGATCAACTGGCAATGAGTGGCTGTAATGTTGCAAGAAATGCAGTTATTTTGTAATAAAGAAAATCCCTCAACAGGTCTTGAGGATCCTCATAATGCATTGTGATGAGATCATTAATTTAAAGCAGAACTTTCTCAGATACCTGGGTGAGTTTGTTGTTATCACTATAATAGCCAAAGCTTTCTCTACACAAAGTGTACACTTCTGTCTGCATTTTCATCAGAAACCCCTCCTCCTCCCGGTCACTGACCTCAACATGCCCATCAGGAGAGTGGCCAGTGTGAGAGAGGACAGAGACAGGGAGTAACCAGTGATGGAGATGAGCCTTAAGGCTGTCTGGCGATGCATTTCATCCTCCTGGACACACACGTATGAACAAAACACACAAGAAACATGATGGGGAGAACACAACAAACCCCTCAGATGTTTCTAATGGAAAGAGACATTCAAACGCAATTGTTAAGAAAAAAAAATCCCAATGGATTTTGTTTTTTAGAATGGGTAATGGCCAAGGATAGATGAGAAACTGCATATCACCAAATACCCATCTTTTTGCTGAGTTCAAAAACACACTGGGACAAGAACATTTGTATTCAACGTCCTCCTCCTTACCTTGTCTTTGAAGTAATGGTCCTCCTTACATTCTGAGTCATCTCTCCAGGGATCGGATGAGTTCTCCCTCTGTCGCCAATTCCCATTTTCTAAACATTCTCTGTGTGCCCTTCTAGAGTTGTCTGCAAGTAATTAAAGAACACATTGATATACAGTATGCTGAGAGACTGCCTGGGCGGTTGATATTAGTATTGATATTAATATGAGTATTAGTATAAAATTAGTACGCCCTGCTGAAAGTTACAAGATAACAACTTAAACGTTTATTTAGTTATGTATTTATTTTTTAGATGCTCATTAAAGGACAGCTGATTACCACATGAATCTGTTGAACCATCCCATTAACACAGGTTTCATTGGCTGGTTTTAGTGGTTCTTATCTCTAGATTAATCTCAGATTTATTGCCAACAGAAATGACAATACGTGAGAGAGAATTGTTGGAAGACTTGAGAAAGAGAATTATTTCATTGTTATTGAGTCAAAAAACAGAAGCACAAGTGGAAAGAAAATAAATTGACATAGGCTGGAAATCACAGAGTTGTCACCAAACCTTTTACTTTGTCACAAGTGTTTTGTTTAAGCCACGTGTGGAACAATTGGCAAACGAGTGCCTCAGAGCCGGCAAAGGCTGTGGACAGCCAAAATGAAGTGACTGTTTTGTCTCACACAGTGTTAGGAGCCCTGCGTAAGAATGGAATGCATGGTTGTCTTCCATGCAGGAAGTCACTGCTGAATCCAAAGCATGAATATGTCTGTTGAGTCATTGCCAAGGACCATAATGAAAAAGGTGAAGACTTTTTTAGGAATCTGTACTTTGGTCTGATTGGACCAAATGTGGGATGAATGGATTGTGAGGTGCATGGTCCCTACTGTGACAGAAGGTATTGGGAAATTTTATTTACAGGTGGTACTGGACATGTGGGAGGATTGTACTTGAAAGACTGTATTCTTTAAAAAAAACAGGGTGAAAACTTTGAGCTATTTTAGCCTTCACCAAAGGAGTGCAACAACAGACTGACACACATTGTCATTCTGGGAGCCTAGCATGGCTAAAACCAATCAGATATGGTTGATAAGATTAAATTCTTCTCTATAGTTGCAGCTGGTTTGGCCAAGGCAGACTACAGACAATTTAAGCATGACTGTGCAGTTAAAGGTTCAAACATTCAAGTACACTGTTAAATACTTAATCCTGTGATCAGTCTTGTGATTCACTCACTGATAAATTCCCTTAAAATGAATGAAGGAACAAAGACAATGTGAAAAGCTCATTCATGTAATGCTCAGAGCTGCACTTTCACACCCTAATTTTAATATATGCCCTCACGCATTAGTTGTTTTTGTAGCAAAGTAGTAAAACTACATTACCTTCGCCAATCCATGGTAAGTACGGAGGACAGGGGACCGACACATTCCCAGGAGAGGAATGGGGCCAACACACATACATGTCAAACGTTCCTTTACAGTAGATTCCTGTAACAGATGAAAAGTCAGGATTTTACAAATGTAATAATATTAAAATACTTAACATTAAAACACTTAAGAGGAGACTTACCAGTTTTTGAGGTTGTACTGAGAGTTCTGTTGCAGTCCTGGGAGTATTTAGTCCGATTAGCTATCAGACTCTCAAGCACTGAGCCAGTTACCTGCATGTTAATTTAAAAGATGAGTAAAGTTATTTGCAGTTAAATTTAGAAGAAAGCTGACATTAAAGTACACATGCATTATTATTATTAATTTAGTTATACTCAGCACTGATAACTTATTATTAATTTAATTTTCCATTCCTCCCTGAAAGATGAATACGTAGCCTTACCCACAAGTATTAGCATAAAAAAAAATCAAGAGTCTGCTATAAAGTTCCTGCTACAATGTTTTGGACACTTAAGGCAGTAAAACTGTAAAGACAGTGCTTCAGGTATCACCTTGTAAAGCTGTTACACTTAACATGCTAGCTCACACTTGCCCATTTTCACATCAAACAGACACACAGCAACATTAGCGTTTATCAAAGTTCTGTTTCTTCCCACGGTTGTCACTGTTACAACCAACACCACAAGCTAGCTGCTAACTCCGTCTGCTTTTTTTATGTGTTTATCAAAGATTTTTCACAAGAAAAAGCAACTTGCTTTTTCTGGGAACAGTGATTGGAATGGAATTTGCTGGCAAAAACTAAACAAATCAAAACAACACCCCACCCCACCCCCCCAAAAAAACAAAAAAAAAACAAAACAGGAAATCAAAAGAGGCTAAAAAGCTTTGAGGAGCTGCAGAACTGGGTCATAATTCTCTGTTAGTTCATTACTATGAACGACCTACTTAACATTATACAGAGTCCTCTGACTTGTTGTGAGATGACATTTACAGCAGAAACCTGGAAAGACTGTATCAACAGGAAGGTTGTGGGCCGTCAAACAGAACAAAGGGTTGAAAGATGTTAAAAGCTGAAAATAGCTGAAGGAAACAGCAGAATTGGGGAATAATTATCTGTTAGCTCATCACTAAGAACAACTAGTTTTATGAGTTTTTGAATTGGTAGCGCTTTAATTTAGTTGTTCTGATGTGAAACTCACTGAATGAACCACTTGAAACCACCACAAACTAAAATAAAATAGGTTTAATGAGGAACAGTTTAGATGTTTTTGTGTCTAATGTGTATTTACTTGTCCTGCCAACTCATCACATTATTTGAAAAATCATGGCAGAAGTGCCTTGGAAGGAAAGACGGGACCACATTCAACTGATTGTACAATTGGCTTAAAGCTGGTGACATATGAGTCATTTGAGACATGTATAAAAAGTCGGTCAGAGCTATAAAACGTGTAATGTAGCGCTGAGCAACACAGACAAATAAGGGCGTGGTCTTCATTTCAGGAAAAATGGTAGCCTGGTAACAAACTGCGAAACAGTAACAACTTGATTCGTTTTTGATCAGCACTGCCTCGTTTGACAGTTTGATCTGACTTTTGCAAGCTTTTTAACTTCACAAATTCAGACTGGAAACTCAGCAAATCAAACTGCCTCATATTTCTAATAGACATTGGTGATTGGCCAGACAGGAGCCAGGTCAGGTTCTGAACAGGAGGGAGCCTGGACCCTCAGCCAGAGCTATACATATGAGCGAGGCAGACTGGTCTGTTTCAAGGCTTGAAGAATATGTGATGACATTAATTAAAAAACTAATGTACAGGAATAACTCACATTTATCCATTTTTAACTGAAACTATGAAATTTATAATGAAATTAAATTTAAAAAAAACAATCAATGTCTCATGTAAGAGACAAAGTCACTGTGGAAAGACGACTAGCATCAGCAGGGCCACAACAGCAGCATAGTCTGTGTGGGGCTGCAGGAGTTCAGTGAGGTAGCCATGTAAAGCCAAGCAGTGTGTCGCAAACATAAGAAAGTTAAAAAAGTTTCTATACAACTAAACTTGATGTGTTTAATAATCAATTAGTTGAACAGTAGGTCTTTTTACAATCTAACTTGTACAGAAAATCATGACTATAACTTCTTAGTGATTCTAAAAGTAAAAACACCATTATTTGAATGAGAATGACAGTCTTACCAATATAAAATTGTGATGTTAAATGAATTAATTTAATAAAATGAGTATTTTAAAGTGCCTTTGTTTGCCGACACGTTTCTGTATCTGCAGCCTCTGAACGCAGGTGATAAGCAGTGAATGTTGCAGTTTTTTATATCACCACTTGGTGGGAGTATTTAATAAGGACCACTCTCACTTACCGTGGGGATAGCTTCTCCTGTGTGTAATTTGTAATTAATAGAAGCAATTTGTCAACATGGCTTTTTGCATTAGTGTCATGCCTGCAGCAAAGCAAACACACCTCTCTATTTATTCCTGGTGTTTGGATGATCAGTCTGTGTTTGTGTCTCTGACTACAGGATATCGTATATGTCAGATACCATGTTAAATAATTGTCTGTCAGAAATTATAATTCTTCCCTAATTTCCTGTCATTAGTGGGATAATTTGGCATTTCCTTTATTTGAGAAGCTAACTGCAAACACAAGCTGCCATCGCCGTCATTCATAATTCAGTGTCAGCGACAAGGACAGTGGCTTTCATATCTCAGCCAAACAGTCCCAATTTTCACACCCCAGTGAGAAAACGGCACAGCTCTGCAACCTTTGTGTCCGTTTCGCTGCCTTGTGGCTCATCTGCCACCTGTCCGACGAAGATTTCTCATGTGAGCAGGCTGACAAAAGACGTTTCAATCCACTGAGGCTCGTCATGTCAGGACCCTGTCCAGATCAGCAGTGAAAAAAAGACAAGAGCGGCTGACTCCCCGTCTTCTCTTTTGTCTCCCATGAGACTAATTCTGTTTTAAACCAACCGCAGGCTCCACTCCTTTGATAATTTACTTTATTATAATCAGAGATTTTATTTGTAGTATATTTTAAGTGTTTCTCTCATTTTTCTTTCATCCTTTGAGAAACATTTTCTTTTCATTTGCTTTTTTAAAACAGATACAAAGTTCGTTTAAAGAGTGTTTCTAAAGTGCAATTGTTTTAGGTAGGAATGTCAGAACATTTATATGAGCCCAAACACCATTTGAAAAATGACAAATTTATACCAAAAGAAATTGTTACAGGTGATTGATACATTTTTGGCCTAAAATAGAAGAAGGTGGCGTACACAAAATGCGAATGCTGTAGATTTTCCTTAACAGTGCTGTATTGCAATTTTCAATTGACTATAACAGAATAACCAAAAAAAAAAAGCTTTTAAACTGTCTGCATGATCATTCAAACAGTTAAAGTACATGTGCCTGTCATAATAGTTGTATAACTCACATCTTACAACCTTAGGCCATAATCTTATCTATCAGCCCTAATGCACGCTTGTGTTTTATTTTTCCACTGTTAACGGTCAGCAGGGTCTTCATGTGTTCCATAAAAAATAAGCTGTGTTCATTTGTTTCAGTAAATCAGAGGGAGAGTACCTCTTAAGCTCGACTGACATAAACATTAAAACAAAAATAAATATTTACGGTCTTTTAACTAACCATCTGTGTCAGACAGCACTTGGTTTGACCGTAACTTGCTGTAAAATCTAAAGCTGATTATTTCTGTTGTCAAAAGTAAATGTAATGTGTGTGTTTTAACATATGTGTGTTAGGTAATTTTTTACCTGCTGGTCGAAGATAACAGAGAAGACTAACAGCAGCAGTGTGTGTCCTGCTGTGGTCGGGGTCCTCTTGTGCCAGGTTGGCAGCAGGGTTGGCATGGTGCTGTGTGTTTACATTGAAAGCAGCTGGTTTCTGGTTTCTAAGGTGTTTTTCCACCTCATACCTCACTTCTGCACCTGCAAGGCCCCCAATTCATCTTCGTTTTTGTTTCTCCCAACAACACCGCTCAGCACGGCTCCCCTCGCTTCGCCACAACAGCCCAGTGGATTTTGAACTTGATCTTGATCTCTTCACAGAAGGTTCCACAAAGGTTTATTCTGAATTTGTTAAAAAATTTCAAAGGATCATTGCAAGAACAGAAATTGTTCCAGTTGGTGATCCTTCGCTGTTGTCCTGTAGTCTCCTTAATTTTTCTTAAAATCTTCCTGATTTTTTTCTAACAACTTCCCAAGAATCAGTGCATTTTAATGACTCTTTCAATAGGCTGATCTATGAGTTATTAAAAAAGTTACTTCCGTATGATTTTAGTTGGAAGGTTATCCTGGGTGAAGAAGTCCTCGGCAGCGGTTCCAGTTTCCTCCTTTCCATTAAGACCTCTCAGGCTGTGAAGGATTGGATCTCTCTGTACTCCCTATGGACGCAGCGCAACTGAGAGCGCCTGTGGATCCTCACCGACAGATCGCCTCTCCCACCCCGTCCTCCCCCTAACCAATCAAGATAAGGCCCTCAGAGAGCCAGCTACATGACTGGACTAACTTAGTTGTCCAGGAAAACTAATCACACAGGAGCAAATGGACACAGTGGCTATGTCTAATGTACCAGCAGCCATGATGAGCACATAGACGCACTTAAACACAAGCACATCTGTTAAAAATCATTAAACATGCATACATACACCACCTGTAGGCTACTGTACACTGGGGGGGGGGGGCACCGACCCCTCCCTACTGTTTAGCTATCTCACACAGTAACTGGGCATCACCCAGGGTTTCTGACACTAATGGGGATCTAGTGTAAACTAACAGCCCTGAAACCAAACACAGGCAAGCAAATGGGTGAACAGGGAGCCAAAGCTGCCTGCACATGCCTAGTGCCCTGCGCCGTGCCTGTCTTACCTCAGTATTTAAGGCAGAGTGTCTTAAGTTTTTTGCTCATTTTTTTTTGCCAGTGCGACACTAAAATAAAAAATAGCGAGAACAATTGAAATTTTATTTAGTGGTGATGAAGAAATTATTAATTAACATAATTAGTTGAATGTTTGCCTTTGCTGAAGGTGCATGATTTAGTTAGTGGGAAGTGCAACAAGCTCAAAAATGATTGATGACATCCAAAAAATAGATTCCCAACTGAAGCCAAATATTAGCAGGTTTTCCTTGAAAGCTGAAATCAGAGAATCAAATCCTACTGGTTTCTGTACATTCTGCTTGCCTTTTGTTGATAACGTACCCTTGATTCCAATATTCCTCCTCAAATCCTGTGGAAATGCAGTCTGGTTTGCTGGAAAGCGTCAATGTTCCAAGAATCCTGAATGTGACCAGTTCAGCAGCAGAGCTGCGGTGGAAGAACACCCACAAAGATTTAATCACAGCATTTTTCTCTCTCTGAAACCAGTTGTGAAACTACACTGACAACAGCTAAGTTTATTAGAAAGAAACATAGAAAAAACAGCGAGCAAGAGATTTCTTGGCAAAACACCAAAAGCTAAATATAAAACTATAAATAAAAATATTATTTTTAGACATTTTAATGCAGAAATGTAATATATTACATCTTTTAGTCACAGGGACATTTACAAGAGAGTAATGTTTGAGAAAAAAATCATTTAAAAATAATTGTAAATCAGTTAAAAGCAAACATCAGTTATCTACTTTTTTGAAATTTCTTGAACTTCACATTAAATTTCATCTCATCATTGCCAGTGTACCGCGGGAAAAGGCAAATTATTATAAGAAAAAAGCACCATGCAATACATTGGGGCATGTGAGACTAGCTTATCTGTTTTGAACAGAGGGAGCAAAGCTCAGTGATGCATCACACAGATTGCAATTGTTTTTTTGTTTTTTTGTTTCTTCTAATACAAGGTAATATAGCTTTCAAATGACCCTGTGGTATGGATGTGACAGAATCCATTGCAGAGAAAATAAATAGAATATTATTGTGTTCCAGGACCCCACAGCGCCATTATATGTGACTGTGATGAACGAAAGAAGCGGCGAAATTTAATTTTTCTTTCCTGCTCCATAAGCATGACAATATACAGCTGTGACAGGAGCCATACATCCACATTGTGTCTTAACTAATAGACAGTGAGGATTAGGTTTAGAGCAGAGGGAAAATGCATATATCAAAGGTTTTATAATGGGAAAAAATCTAAATGGCAGCAAAGCAGGTTGAAACAAACAGGGCCTAAGGGTGCATGCATGGTGAGATACTCATTTAAATCAGGATTCAGCAGAAGGAAAGAGGCTGAAGAGGCTGTCGAGGAGGTAATGTGAGAACTCAAGTGTGCCCAGTTAAAAACTGCATCACGCTTTTGATGGTTGAAACTGCTCCCAAGGTCCATCCTTTGTTCATTTAGGGTTATATTTATCAGAGCTTTATTAGATGCCTCATCATTCAGTCCCACAGGGTGTTGTTGCATTTATCAGCTAATTGTTTTGGTTCTACTGCTTTGTTTTAGTCTCACTGCTCTCATCAACCTCGTCTCCACAGCAGGCTGTGTTGTTTTCAGCAGATAAAGCCCTGATAAGTCCACCTTATCGGTACCAAACGGCTGACCAAGTCACCTAATTGCCTGTAAAAAAAAAAATAAAGATCTTTAACTGCTAGAGCCATATAATTCTCTGAGGAATAAGTGAGACCAAAACAGAGCTAAAACTAGAATACTAGACTTTTTATTTCATGGTTGATCAGACAGGAACACTACACAAAATGAACATTAGTGTTGTTTCAAATCTGCTTGATGTGGAAAACTACAGCTCTTTCTCTACATTATCATCTTTGTGTTTGCTAATGTTCTGCAGCAAAGAGATAGCTGAGCGTACTGTGTAAATCGCATATTTTTCTGACACAGGTGTCTGTGGCATGCTAGTAACACGTGACAGGGCTCATGATAGCTAAAACAAACAAGGAGTTTCTTTCAAAGTGAATGGTTTTGGCATGAATGACCTTTTCTAACTGTTATAGTGTATGTTGATACCAAGAGGCAGATGATTCAGTTTGGTGATGAAAACAACAAAATAAGGTTTAACTCAGGATAAAACAAATGAGTCAACAACTCCATTGTAAGCCACATGTGTGCTGTGTGGGGATTGTTCAGCCGCAGTAAATCAGACAGTGACACAGCTCTTTACTTTTATTCATTTGATTAGCCTTGTGGCTGCCAACTGCTCACAGCACTAATGATGGTTAAATGCAGAGAGGGACTGTAAGCTTTGATAAGCTGGACTGTGTGAAACTGTATGTGACAGTTAACCTGATTTAATCTGTAAATAAAATTGACCTACTATCTTATAAAAAAATAGACCTGTTCAATGAGAGCACAGTGGAAAGGGCATCTGGGTTGAGATGATACCCAGGAAGTGTTTTGTCATTACAAAAGAATGAGGAACAGCAGCAAAAACTGTCTTATTTCATTTTTAATCAGCTGCAGAGCTGATTTCAACTCAAGATACTGAGCACTGTACCACTTGCACTCTGTGAGAAAGGTCTTTACTTTCACACATTAAGACGGCTATAAATTCTGTTTATTAGACTCAAAACATAGCGGCAGGATTCACAGCTGGACTCCACTGAGCAGCCCATCTACAACTAAAATCAACAGACAGTAATGCTTGGTTTGGCCTTGTTTGGTATAAATGTGCAAAGTTGCATACTCACTTGACCTGTATTTCATGAAGAGGCACAAGCAGGGGGTCGGATCCCACTTCAACAGTTTCTTACCAAATAGCATTGAAATCTCAAGTGTTGTGTCATGATATCTGGGTTAAGCTCTTTAAACAGTTTGAACCATAAGAAAGATAAATTTGAGCCAGACAATAAATGTCAGGAAAGAGACAAAGGTTTTTCTGTCCTAAATTCAGCTAAGGAGTCTCAGAAATTAATATTCCCTCTTAGCATACAATATGGCTTATTATCAACAGGATTACTCTGCTGTCATCATGTTAGAAATACAGAAGTATTTGCTGCTGTACCATGAAAAGGACAAGTTATATTCTCTCGCTTTGAGACTCAACCTATCCTTTATACCGGAATGTTAAAAGTTGTGTTTTATTTTGTTGCTTTGTTCTAAACAGTCATACACTATCTAAATTATAAATAAGCAGCAAGTTTATTTAGCCACCATAACAGAGCGATAACACTG
Source organism: Ctenochaetus hawaiiensis (assembly GCA_029783645.1). Taxonomy (NCBI): domain Eukaryota; kingdom Metazoa; phylum Chordata; class Actinopteri; order Acanthuriformes; family Acanthuridae; genus Ctenochaetus; species Ctenochaetus hawaiiensis. The sequence continues at coordinate 16,362,470 of JAPZDY010000014.1, read as the reverse complement.
TAGGTTGGTTGTTTCATTTATTAGTAATTAAAGCTTTATGTTTTAGTACAAATTAAAAAAAAAAACATTCTGATTCTGGGTCAGGGTTTGGTACATAGCAGAGCAACTGAAAAACAACCACTAATCTAAGCTTTTGTCGGTTCCTGACACGGGCCCCACAGATGTCCCCCGCTCTCTGGTAGACAGTCAGTGGTACAAGCCTGAAAAAAAAATAAAGCCTTTATAAACTTTATAAAGTTTTTATGATTAACATGCAAGCAACCATTTATCTTTTAATACATTTGGCATAAAAAGTAACATTAATATTTGTATGAAGTTCACATTCAGTCCACCAGATGAACATGAAACAATTTTCCACTCTGTTTTTAGTTCTGTTTTCATATTCCAAAGCAAATGACTGACTGACTCATCGTGGAATGTACTGCATTCATCTAGTGCAGCGTGCTAATCTTTCGCTTAGTTTCACCTGGTTGTATATCATTGGTTTATGCAGTTCACTGCATTCCTGAGGTGACTGTCAGATGAAGTGTTATCTCATCTACCTTGATTAACTACTCTTTCTCAGAAGGTGTTCTGGGAACCCTAACAGGAGGATTAGCAAAACCTTGTTTTCAATTACAGATGGACATGTGGACTCATAAATAAAACTAGTTATCCAGGTAGTTTTTCAACACTCTAGAAATGGCACTTATCATTTGTGCTCTGTTATGGGTAACTGATGATGGAGACGTTGCTACCCTGAATAAATTGACTGTCCAGTAAAGAAGGTACAAGTTATATTGCAAGTTTTATCCGTAGTGCAGATTTTTTTTAATGGATTTTATCTCTAAAGGTCAGGTTGCTGACCTTTGAAAAGCAGGTGGAAACTGTGCATAGCTGGAATATAATTATGCAATGTCTCCTGTTTTTCCACTAATCAAATTGAACTCCTGTTATGAATACGTTACATAAAGTTCACCTCAGCTCACAAAAATACCCATAAATTTAGTGCATTTCAAGTAAAAGTTGAAGAGGTCAGCCACATTAACATGCCTGCGTGTATCTTCTGCTGAACCCCACCTCGGCTCAGGGCTGTCCTCAGCTCACAGAGGGGGTGGTGTTCTTACATGTATTAGGTAAACACACCGCTGGGAATGTTTACGATCCTTTGCAAATGGGTTAGAAAGTGTTTAGTGGACAGGACAGGTGCTATGCTCCAACGCGTAAACTGTTTGGGTCTCTGATGCCTGCAGGTCTGCAGTGCTGTGTTTGGGAGCCGGAGCTTTGGCCATTTTTCAGGTGAAGAGTGCACATATTTCTGAGTAAAGCGGTTGCCTGGTGAGAAGATGCCGTGATGGTAATAGCTGGCTCAGGTTGTGTGAGAAGAAAAATGCAGATAATATATGTGAACCGAGGACGGTTAAACCAGGACTGAGTCATGACCTGTTAAGTAATGGCCTAACAGATTCACTAATATTACATCACTGTACTGTATGATAAAATCAGAATACCACTGGATTAGTTCACTAGAGACTCATCCAGGTGCAGCAGGATACTGAGAAGTTCCACTTCTTTTCATAAATGTTTCCCTTAATTCGACATCAGCACTTATGTTGTGAAAACTATACAGCATAAAGTTGTTTGTGCATGAACACATGCATATAAAACATATACAGAACATGTGCTTGGATCCTCCATGTGTTTACATTCTTGGTGAGACAGAGTGATGGCGGGGGGGGGGCATGGCAGCTCTCAGCCGGAAAAACAAACAGGCTGAGGGCCGCAGAGAGAGCCCGGAGCCCAGGGACACTCAGGAACATCCTGTCCACCGGTCTGCCTGGGTCAACACCAGACACAGCTCCAGGCACCGCATCCCTCCGTAGCCAAATAACAGCATCAGAACCACATCAAGGCGGTAAACGCCCCGAGGGCTGTGCAAGAAGAAAATGTTTATTTTCTTCCAAGCAAACAGCGGCGTAAAGGACAAAGACGTCAGAGTGGCACAATCTATTGATTAAAGTTTTGCCGACGCACCTTTTCCTTTAAATCTGTTTGCTAGAATTTAGTTTTCCAGGTTTTCACACGTAATTTTGTCACGAACAATCCCATTTTCAGACAAAGATTTGCTTTTAAATAGATAAGGCTTTATTGATCTCTCATCGGAAAAAATTCAGATAACTTGTTTGTTTACAAGCAAACTCCACAGGAAACCTTAACTTTCGAGACTTTGCACCATTTACAATCTTCAAACCCTCCGGACACAGTTGGCACTATTTTGGTGCATGGTCTGAAGTGCAGGGTGCCAATTGAACTGAGGTGTGTCCAAGGCCACTTTGCTGTTTAAACAGTGCATAATCTGGGCACCAAGGGGTTGGATTTAGTTCCATAGATAATTATAGGAGTGTTTTGGGTAAAACATGGATTAAACCAATCAGCGTTGTCTCTCATTCCCTTTACAAGCCAGGTGTGCCTGAACATGATGCATTGCCTTTAAGATGGCAGAGGCTTGTGAGTGTGAGGTGAAAAGGCAAATGTAGATCATTTATGTGAGCAACAGTCATCCACTGAAAATACCTGAGGTAAAGCCGACGTAGGAGGAGGTGGGCATCGAAGGTAATGCAATGATAAATGAATGTGACGCCTTCATTGTAAAATCCTGTTATCTTTTTGAGACCATTTGTACACTTCAGAGTATAATAAACAAATAAACAATAAAAAACACTAAAGATTTTGGTGAGTAGTTACATGTATTTAGATAATGGGCCCTCTCAGAAGACAGACAACTCTGTGCTAGACTTTAGATATTGTTGTTGTTGGTCAATAACGCAAACTCTCTCTGATGCCATGAGATAGAAATGTGCCAACAATGCATCTGACCACACCTCATTTTACGACCACCTGGGTGCACAGGTGAACACAAGTACATTTGCTATTTAGACAAAGTGGGCGCTGGACACAAAGTGACAACTACATTGTTTGGAAACAAATTATACTTAAATTATACTGTGTGTATAAAAGTTTTGGCAAGAATCTGCTTATTAATGTTGATGTCCCACATCTTTTACTATTGTGAGGTTTAAGAGGACAAAATTTCCACCAATTCAGTCCTCAAGAGCAAGCTCTGAGTTGGAAATTTCGGATCATGAATTCATACCTTCAACTAACAAACTTTAAATGTTTTGCTGTTGTAACAGTAACCTCTGAAGGATTGTCCTACATTAAAATTCCGTATGGACCGTAATAACATTTAAATTGATGTTTAACACAATGCAATTTGCATATGCAAATTTTTTGCAGCATGAGGAATATGAATGTTTTTAAAATTTTATTTATTTATTGTTTTACACTATATAGTTTATCTGCAGTGATGGGCTCTTATCTGAACTTTGGCATGTTTCCTTTATTGCTTTCTATTTTCTTTCTTTATGCTTTTGTTTGTGCTCATGTGCTCCTGAATGCTTTTTATGTCATTAACCTGCCAGCAACTGCAGCTAGCCAACAATTAGCCTGTATGTCTTAACCTGGAACATTCACATGAAAAATTAAGTGCTCATGTTTACTCATACACCATGTCCCCTATTGAGTTAATAAACAGACAACAATGTTTCTACATCTATTTTTATATCAATATAACTTGCCTTTCATTTGCCTTGTTTTGGGGCTTTATATAGAAATTTTCTGCACATGCACACAGTCAATGAGTTTTGTTTAAACTCAAAGCAAACAGAAATAATTGACCTGGGTAGTCATGACACCACATTTCCTGGTCTGACTCATTAGAGACACAGAATAAGTTGGAAATATAAAACATGATGAGAATACTGAAGGAGGAACAAGGAGGATCTAAATATACATCATAGACTGACTGGTACTTTTTCCCAGATTGAAGTCAACTCCATGCTTCAGTATCATACACTGGTAGTTAAAATACAAAAATGGCTTTAAATATCTTCAGTTGAAACATTTTTTACTATCAATGCAGGTTTGCTATCTAACTCATGGACACCTTTCCCACACCAACTAGCTGAAGGCGCTTTTAAATATGAGCCAGGCTCCTGTGGTGGAACATAAAACTGGCCATTGAGGGGGCTAACAGGGCTGTGACACAGGACTCAACCCTGTAATTCCCTTTCAACAGCTTCATATGTCCTTGGGCTGGACGGAGCAAAATGAGAGATGCCTCTAACACCGCAAATCATCCGCCTCTGTCTCCTCCACCCCCCTTTTTCCTGTCGGACATTCAAATTGATTTTCTCTGAAATATTTTTCTTTCTATTGATCCCGTTGAATTTGTTAAAACTACAAGTAATGCAGATTTATAATATCAACACACACACATATGCATGTTTTTTTTAAAGAGGCCTGCTGGAGATGGAGAGAAAGATTAGCTCCGGTACATGAAAACAGAAGGGGGGGGGGGATTTGTCAGCCCAGCATCCCAAAGATTTATCATCCATTTACATTCTCCCAAACACACACTCAGCACAACCGTGTAAACACAAGGAAAAGTCTGTTAAATAGCCTCACATGGTCACGTTTACAATAGAAGTTTTCTACTATAACTTTTCTAAATTTATGAATAAACTAGAGCTAATGTTTGTCTTTGAGCGAATTAAATAGGGCAAAATACGATTAAAATCCAATAATGAGAATTTATAACCATTAGCAACGATTGTAATCAAACATGTTTATACATCATGGTAGTTTATATTTAGGAGAGGGGTCATGAACAGTTGCTGACATGTTTGTGTAGACAAAAGATAACTGCAACTTGTTCAGGCAGGTGAAAGGTTTAGTTTGGACAAGAAGGCCATGTTCCAATGAGGTCATTCAAAATTTTAAACATACTCTGATACTGAAATCAAGTCTGTCAACAAATCTTTAAATAATCAAGCAAATTCTGCTAAATCACGCTGGTTATATGTTATCTGTTCTGTTGCTTTGTGTATTTCCAGTTTCCCGCAAGAATTTTTCGTTTTTTCTCTGTTAGCATGCTTTCATGCTAACGGGGGGAGATTGTTTGCTCTAGCTGACAGATAACCATCAAATAATTAATATTTCAAACGTTTATCTCCTTCTCCTGGCAGCTCTGTATACACACACTCTACCAAGCTGGACGTTTTTTGGCCACAGATTTATCACAGAAAGTCTCTCTGTTGTGTTTGCTCTCTAAGAGAGAGATAACAACAGTCATACCAGAGCATGAGGATACAGAAGGAGACCATCAAACAGATACCAAGCAAACACAACATCAAGTTATAATAGATTGTGCTGGAGCAAAGTAACTGTTGTCCAATGATGTAACAATGATCGTGTCTTATATTTCCATTTCCTGATTGCAGGTATAATCTGTCCAGGGCTGATTTAACCGGGCCCAAAATATGTTGTGGGCAAATATTGATATTTGAGACTTTGAAGTAAGCTTATTCGCCTTCTTCCTGAGAGTGAAATGAGAAGATCGATAGCACTCTCACTTTAGAAAGTTAAATATGAAACTACAGAATTCCCACTTTTTTTTAGAGATAATCAAGTTGCTACTGTTTGAACATTTTTACAGTTTATGCTTTTGATGTATTCCTTTATTGTATTCAACAATCTTTTTTTAAAAAAAAAAAAAAAACTTTGTGCTTTATGCTTGGCAAGTTTTAAAAAGGAGATTGTAACTGGTAGAATTTATAACACAAACCACTTTTTCCTTGTAGTTTGCAATAACCAACAACAAAAAAAGAATCACTTTTAGAAAAAATCAGCTCCTTAAGGTTTCTCTTTTAAAATAAGACGACGCTGAACTTAAGAAATACAAATTTTAGGTTTATTGAGTTTTAAAATTTTAAAGATAATCCACTGCCATTAACTGACTCTGATCTGTAATCAATATTTAGTCCCTGTACTAGTAATATTCAGAGGAGTCTTTTACAAGGTTAATTACATCCACTATGAGCTTCAGCACATGTGTAAAACACTTGGTAACCCAAGACCCATGAAAGATCTAGAGAGAGTTATCATTTCATTTCCTTATCATAAATAAGGACTTCCCCAAGTCCTGACCTGTTCTCGGCTAAAGGAATATAAATAATGTTGATTTACTTTTCAGGCCAATACAAGATTTCTTGGGTACTTCCCTTTTTCTCTCAATTACATATGTTTTCATTGACTGGAAAGTTGGTCATCTGAATTTAAGTCAGCAGGTTACGTAACATAAACAACGCCAGCATGTTTAAACCAGACACAGCTTCTGAAGAGAAAGAAAGGACCAAATCGTTTATAGTCGCTTGCAAGTGGATGTGTTAGAACAGTAATTTGTTTATGTTTCACTCTTTACAACTTAGAACACAACAGAAAAAACATTCTGACCCTTCAGCTTGACAACACTAGTTGTCAGATAATAATAATGTGACAAAGATTAACCTGGCATCTCCTCTGACTGATTGTAATTAATTTTGCATTAGTGATAGTGCATGTGTTGACCCCCTCCGAACACACACACACACACACACCACCAGGTTGAAAGGGATTGGTTCCTT
>JAPZDY010000014.1:16323764-16355867 GCA_029783645.1 Ctenochaetus hawaiiensis | reverse complement strand
TTCTGTGAATGTTCTCATTCATCCAGGTCATAGTTATTCAGGGCAAATAAATCGAAGGCAACTGGACTTAGTGATATCACTAAGTCCAGTTGCCTTCGATTTATTTGCCCTGATCAAGTGTATATTATCTCTAATAAGTGTTAGTTTTCTCCAATAAGTTTGGCTTTAATTAGTTATTTAATACCAAAAAGGGGGTAAAGCATTTTCACCCACGACTAGCCAAAACACGTGATTTAGTGGGCGGCTCCAATGAGCAGACCTCAATACCGTGGCTCCATTTGCTGATCACTACTTTGCTGACGATTTTGTCTTAATTTTTGTACACTGGGAGAAGTGAAGACATGTCATTCATTTTTTTTTTCCGCCACTGGTTTAGGCACAGTCAATGGATGTACTGCCAGAAGAATAAACTTATTTTTTTGACAAGCATGGCTAAATTAGCTGTGTCCTCTGGATTGGGTTAAAATACAAGTTTTATAGGAAAGAAAAGCGCTCTGGTTAAAGGCTACAGTCTGGCTCTCAGATTTTCAGATCCTTTGGTAAGACACAAAGACTCAACTTTTCTGCTTTTGCAACTTTGCAACAGAAAACTGAAGACATTGCCACCATCTTTATAATAATAGTGAAACTCAACTTGCAAAAAGCAGATTAGTAGCTACATATGACCTCTCCTCTGATGCCTCCTGATTCACTGTAGTCCCAAGTTTACGCATTGGTCCCTCAGGTATGTGATGTATGAACCTCTGACTGTCTGAATTGTGTTTTTGCATGTCCTTGCTACACTGCAGCTCCAAGTTGGAAATGTTTGGCACTGCATTTACTTCTTATTTCACCAATTATATGTCTTTTAATTAAAAAAACACCACAGGGACTTGATAACAAGGATAAAAACTTCACTGGAAGGGGTCTTTAAATAATTTACAAAATATTTCTGGCTGACAGAAAACATTAACTTAAGGCAGCCTCAGACTTGAGTTGTTTTGAATCAATTTACTTCTCTAAGCTACGCAAACCATTAAATGTGGATCTCTTGGCAAAATGTGATGACACAGTCTAGATGACTGTCTGAGAAATGTGTATATGTGTGTGTTTGTGTGTGCATGTGTCAGGAGGGACACTAGGTGTGGTGTTCTTTTCTCTTAGAGTGTATTGTTACTTTCACTTCCTAGAGGAGGAGGTGATTAACGGAAGAGTTGGTGACTAATTTGGGAAAAAATTTCGTGGTTTGGTTCCGGACTGCAGCCTTGTGACTGAGACCATGGATGCTCTTCATTTTCCCATTCAGAGAGGGAGACCACATGGACTCAGTCATGAGACAATTCAACATGGCTGCCACCGACCCTCCTACTGGCCTGCAATTTCTAATCAAAGTGACCTTTGTCAGCCTTGTGCTGTTTTCTGATCTCCTTGATGCCAAGGACATGGACAGAGGAGGGGAATGGCTTTTTTAAAAACAGGATTTTGTTGTTTATATCTACAGTTGATCATGAGGGAGGAAATGAGAAAATACAAGCACCTCTTTGAAGGTTTAAAGGCATTGATCTCTGCTTACTTGGAGATATGTAGCCATTATCTCAAAGATACAATTATTTAATCCTGTACAAATCCCAACAACCAGCAGTGGTTTATTGATTATGGCAGCTCTGATATTTGCAACATGGCTGCCTTCTGCTCTCAAAAGCTCTTGCCATCAATGCCAATGACCAAGATTTAAACCTACAACATGGGCAATGACAAACCTTGCAACACAAGCTCTATGCTGACAGAGTGGCAAGAAAACAGACAGGCAAGCACCCACTTCCTTCTGCCTTTCTTTGGTCACACCTTCTTTGTAAAATTGCGGTTCTCTTTACAAGAAATTGTTACCAAAGACGAGGACAAAAAAACGATCACATGCCCTGAGCAGCTGATCTCTGTTTCCTGTATCTGCATGTCAGCCAAACTACTGCCTTATACAGAAACACTCAGATGAGGCCCCAGCAAACCAGTTGAAGGACTGAAAGCTTTGTCTTTGGAATGAACATAAAGGTAGGCTGAACACAGTTTTTCTGTAAAAATGCAGCATGATATTCTGAGTCACAGGCAAAGTGTACAACACTCTTAACGCACATTCTGTTTGCTTAAAACCAAGGACTATAACACGCTGACTGATTAAACCCTCAGTGAGGGAAATTAAATCTGACACAATATTACCAAGCAGAGTTACATTCCAAAAAATTATCAGAAACCTACAAAACCAACAGCAGCCTGTCAGGAACTTGAATAAACTGCAGCAATCAGCTCAGCGAGTAGAGCCGCCAGTCAGGCAGCGAGGCAGGCCTGCAACCATCAGCCCCGTCTGAATCATAATATGTGGCCTCTTTCACAACATGGGTGGGATTGGCTGTTGTTTACTGAGGAATGTTTATGTAGCACCACAGAGCAGTGAGGAAACACTTATCTGATGTGAAACTGAGTTAATTAATTGGTTTGTGCTGGTAAAGGCAGCTGGTATTATCAGGCCAGAGAGGCCTTATCAAATACAGGACACAGTGGAATGACATTTTTCTACTCCAAATAACACAAAAGTGCTCTGCACCATAAGTCATATGTTTCATTTTGACGTTAAGCCTCATTTCTGTGTTGAAAAATGTAAGAGAATCAGAAATAGTGCAGTGTGACATAATATCAGAAATGTGTGCATCTATGGTTATTTTTGGATAGAAGCTGAACTGTAAAAGGCAAACTTGAATTTCTCTGTGTCTCTCCCTCTCTAGCTGACAGGAACAGAGTCAGAACTTTGGCTGGAGTTCAAGCTGACCTCGTTGCTCCGTGCAAATATCTGCCACTAGATGGCGATGGAGACCATTACACAGACTGGATGGATACTGTAAAGCCCAGAGGGTCTTGTACAGTAAAGAAGCCCTTGTGGCACAATTCACTGAGAAGCTTTTGCTTTTCATGCACTTTTGATGAAGAACAGTCTAAAGTGGAGACCGGACAACAGATTCAGCGAAATAACAACAACCTCTGTGTTTAGTATGTGATGTTTTGAGCAGGATAATTATATTTAGTACATTTAAGTAAATTGATGCCTTAAAATAACTGCAATAAAACTCATTAACATTACTATATGCTGGGCCTACCGTGGAACTGTGTTTGGCTCGAGCCAGCTGATGATGACAGCACAAATCCTCAAAAGTGTCACTATGCATATTGTGAAATGTGTTGAACCAACTGTTAAACTTACCAGCAGCTCTTGTGGTCTGATGGAGTTATCTGTGTAGATGCAAAGCTTCTCTGCTGTTAATGGACGAGTCTCTTTCAATTTGGATGCAAGAAACATGCACACTGCTCCCAGCAGCTGCAGGTTACACTTTTTGGTGGGTACCACGGCTAAAAATCTGTCTAAGTAGTTCATGGCCAAGGGAAAAACTTCTTCCTCGCACTTCTGCTCCTCACAAACCTGAATAAAGAGACAACACACAATGCAGCAATGCTCAGCATTTGGACTCAGTAACCAAACCTTCAATGACCTGGCTTTTTTTTTCCAGCACTTGCAACGTATGTAAAACTTATATGAGATAACGAAACAAAAGTCTAATCACATAAAGAGCACATATAAATTCAATGACACACATAGTTGGGGCCCGGCCAAGAATTTGCGCCCAGCCCCAGTCGGTTGCGACATCATCAATTAATTCGACATATATTATTTTACAAAGAATGAAATAAGTCTCAGACACAAACTGTCAATAGAGTCGCATTCCTGCAGTTCATTCACTAAGAAATGAATTCAAGTCACAATCAGTCGAGCCAAAAAACACCCCGACAGCGCAGCACACGGAAACACACTTTTTTTTTCATTCGTCATATTTTCATAAAATAATTAAAAATATAAATAAAATACCTAGATCGATTTTCTTCGCATCATAATGTTCAGGGGGGTCTTGCACATCGGACCCGACAATTCCTATCCAAATTCATGCACGATAAATATGAATAAAATGTCAAAATAAAAGGCAAGTAGCAAAAGGTTGGTCCGATGTACGTCACCGCCGACTCGATATATTTATTTCAAAAATTAATTAAAAATCTCCAGTTCGTCCGATCCTGACGATATTAACATGAAAATAAAGCTCAAAGGCTCAAGATTGTTTACAGGTGGACATTGACCAGAAATATTTGACGAGGTGTCAAAAATCGAACATAATTCCAGAGTGAGGCATAGCGGCGGAGGGGAGACCAAAAGGAAGATAAGGCCCTAGTCCCTTCCGACATTTAAAATAGATACCTAAAATGTTTGCAATGCTTTTTGTGACCATTTCTATATTCAGTGGACACACAAGAACCTCTTCTGCCAATGCTGATGGGTTTTAACCGCTGTTATTGCGTTTATGACACAGTAAAGTCCTCTTAAAAGCACAAGTGCTCCTGTAAAAAACCAACATGGCGTTACAACAGCGCAGTTCAGCATTGCATTGGGGAGTGCATACGTGTGCATGGAAATATTCAGGCTATCTAAAATAATAACATTAAAGAATCAACGAGCAGCTTGTACTGACAACATGTGAGACATACAAAGGAGATTCGCCATTGTCATTGATATCACAGCTCGAAGTTTCATAAACACAGTAGTCACGATCGGACTTTAAAATGGTAATTTACGGAAAATTACATATTAGGTTAATATGTGGAATAAGCAGATGGAAATTAGAGCAACAAGTCTTATCTACTGTCCCAAAATTGCGAACAGCGCCCAATAAAGCAGGAATTTAACAAATCAAGAGGCTTTAAAGTCGACCACGGAAATAATAAGACTTGTCACTCGGTGTTTCGGTATACCTCCAACATCCAAGTCGCGACCATCCTCCTCATAAATGGCTGAATATCTTTCTGAACGCCTTTGAAATAGGAATATTGGGGTAGAAACCTCTCCTCTATGGTCAATAAGCTCTGCAGGACTCTGTCATCGCACAGGAGGTTCGGATCGGGACGAGCTCGTATGATGGTGTCCATTTCGAGGCAGAGCAGCTCCATGGTGCTGGTGCTTTCACTTGAGTAAAAAAGTAGGATTTCTCTCTCGGAAACGTAAAAGCAGTATTGCGGAGTAAAATTGCAACAAGATGGCAGGAAAAGTCTTTTAGAGGCATAAAAAAGTGAGACTGCAGGGGCTCCGTAAGAGTAGTCCTGCCTCTCCTTGTTGAGAACTTTTTCCTCTCTCCCCACAGTGCGCCTCTACTTTTCATCCGTCTGCTCGGCGCATTTCAAGCCTGCCCTGCAAGCGGCACTGACGCAATTCACTTCATTACCTCTGTATAGACCAGACGCAACATGCTGCACTCCCGTCCCTTTTCTTTTAGCCTGGCATGCAAGACAACTTTCGGCTAACTTTTGTCATTTCAAAATGTGAAAGGCTGACACTTTCTCAAAAGTTGATGCACAACAGTATGGTTAAAAGGTGCAAATCCATCTTAACTAGGGTTTAAGTTGATTTTTTTAGTATTTACTGACTGTTTTGAGTTGAAATGAAGCAATTTTACAAATTCTTTAAGGACATTCAAGTATTTTACTGAAAAATGTTTAATTTATATATAATGCTATCAGGCAAAAGAAATGCTTTGCTGTGTTTTAATACAAGGGCATCTTTACTTTGATGCATGGTTACCTTACAATGACAAATACAGAATGGAAAACAATAATATTGTAATTTATTGTGACATAAATTAATAACTGAATGTATTATTTATTGTTGAAGTACTATTATGCACGTTTTCATCTTTCAAAAGCTTTCAAGAAACCAAGTTTGGACTACTTGCTTTAGTGTAAGAGCCCCCTTGTGAAAGTAATTTAAATATTAGTTTGGATTTGAAAGAAAAGAACTCCAAAAAGCGACTAATTGGTGTTGCTTTCTTCTTGAACCATCTTGACTGCCAGCTTTTTCAAACGGACTCAGTGAACCCCAGCGCAGATGACGCATGTAGATACTGTATGTATGTGGCCATAAACACTGCATGCTAAGTTACGGAGGCATGTCCGCGCGCACGGACACGCGAACAGGACAGATCCACCCACCCACCCACTCCGACACACACACACACACACACACACACACACACACACACACACACACACACACACACACGGACATAAATGGTCTTAGACACTTTTTTTTTATTGCAGCCACAGCTTGTGGTTTGTTATAAGATAGCTTTCTAGGAAATTTGAGGCGCTGCATTTTTTTGCGTAATATTCTGTACAAGATAACACAAATATGAAAGTTTTGCTCAACCGAAATATTATCAACCCACGTAACAATTCCTGCTTTAAATAACATTATTTTGATCAAGCCTCTGTAATAATTTACATGGAAAAACAAGCAGGTGGAAACGAAGCTGAGAGTTGAGCAGATAATTAAAAAAATGACTGCCAAATGATTTAGCCTCACATACAGTCACAAAGAGAGTCTGCATGGGTAAATATGTTAATCCCCGTCCTATTCTTAGTCTACTTCAAAGACGGAGCCTTGAATGAAACGACTTCAGTGCGTTAGGGGAAGACTGGGGACTGTAAAGTCCTCAGAGCTTTAGAGCTGTTAATTTCCATCCGAAGCATGTTGGCTATATGGCCATGCTTGTGAGAAAAGTGGGGGAAATGTCTCTTTAAAGTTTTTTTTCCAGTCTAAGCTGTTTCCTCCTCCCTGTGTGTCTATTTGCATAGCCAATAGTTCCTCAGCGCTCGATCGAGGCTGTGCGATTGTTACTGGGCAGACTTCTTCTATACCTCCCTCCCTCCCTCTCTCTCTCTCTCTCTCTCTCTCTCTCTCTCTCTCTCCCACTGGTGTGGTCATTTATCAGTCTCGCCCCTTGAAGGATGTCGCTGTAGCTTGAACAGCCTATCTGACACGCATGCGAAAAGTGTCTTGAGAGCATCATGTGTGAAGTTCAATTAAGTCTTGTTCGTTCTGAAAACGTGCTGGAGACGCACTCTGGGCACTAATTTAGACTCACTTGTAATGTTTAAAAATAAAACAAGAGGAACCCTCCGTGATTAGAACAGTATCAGTAAATACATGCTGGCCGATCGCATTTCTTGAAACAAGACAAACTTGTTCGATCATCCTTCAGATATCAGCAAAATGACACCAGATTCAGTAAAATGATTAAAACTTCGACTTCACAAAATCAAAATTATGTCAGGTTTAATGAAAATGCCTTTTGGTTGATTCACATAGAATTTCATTGAACTGAACGGTTCGAATTAATTATTAAAATTGAAAATTTTCAAACATTTTTTCTTTAGTTCTCGGACAATACACTTTGAATGTTCATGTTTGTACTTCGATTTACAGCAGACTAAGGCGAGAAATAAAAGTTCTGAATTAAACAAAACTAAGATGTACACATTTCTGATCAAACTGACTACTTCGTGTGTGTTTTAAAGAAGCCAAACCCAACCAAGTGTGTTAAAAACGGGATGCTGCTGTGGAGAGGCAGGTGGTCCGAATCCACCTCCACATCATCCAGCTCCATCAGCTGTCTCCACCTCCTCAGGATGCGCAAATACGCATCACATCAGCACAGGCTGATGTCAGTGACAGTCACTTAATTTTACAAGCTAGAGAGTTACTGAAGTTAATAAAACACTGAGGACATGCAGCAGGTCTATTCAGCATCACCCTCAGCAGCATGTCCTGCATATGGACACACTTAAAAATCTTAAAATTTTACTTCCATTGAAAAGTTGAAAAAAAACGAGTGAAATGAGCCAAATTTCAAATTAAGTGTGTTTTTTTCTTCAAGCACAATCTTAAAATAATACTGACAATATGACTTAATGGATATTTTTCTTTCTAAAAATTATTACACAAGGTTCAATCTCACCCTACAAATAAAAAAACTCCTCAGGACATGGGCCTACTACTGTTTTAACAAACTTGTCAGGACGCTTTTTTTTCTGCAGCTCCTGCAGCGGAACAGCGGCTCCTCTGAGAGAGATCAGAAGCAGCAGCGGCGCATGTCGTCCCCGGAAGCATTCAATTACCGTATCAGAATAAAATCGGAACACACCCCATAGGTTAGACACGTTAACAACTTGCGACACTATACATTCAAATGTATACTAGGAGGGGACCAGTCAAGAAATATACTTTACCGAAGTTTAAAAAGTTAGATGAAGTTCCTGCGCTGCACACTGCAAGAAATATCCGTCGGATCAAAATATTTTAAGGCAGTTTCGGGTTTTGAATTCCTTTTTTTCTTGAATAGACTTAAACTTTCAAAAATTGATAAATAAGAATAATGGTGAGCACAATCAGAAAGCATGGCATAAGTCTCATTGTTTGAAACGATTGCGAACTATAGAAGGATCTGCTTTCAACATGCTTTGTTTCAGTGACAGATACTTCGAGAAAACCCACGGAATGAGCGCATTAAAGTCACGCAAATCTACTGACTTCTACTTGTAGATTTTTTTTCTCGCTTTTTCTCTCATTAAAAACAAGATTTAAAGACATGAATGAAAACAAAACAAAGGCGGTTACTTTTTGCAGTGAGGATCGATCAATGACTCATCATCACCGCACCTTTCATTCAGTTAAAAAAATAAATAAATAAATAAAAACGATCGGCGGCCAGTGAAAAGCAGGCATCACCCCGGGGTGCCTGCCAATGATGAGAGCGGCTCTGCGCTTTGTTCTTCTTCTGTTACCATATCAACAAGGGAATCAAGTAGCTGAGAAAAATGTCCCACATGAAGTCATGACAAGAACAGTGTCTGCGGGGAATTTAGCAGACTCCTATCAAACCAGAGACAGTTGTGAGATGACAGCAGATCAGGTCTGAGTGTTTGTTTGCAAGTAAAACACACTGGGTGACAAATTAAACAGCTCTGCCTTCATGTGAGCTTTACTTTCTGTGAATTTGTCAGGCAGTTTATGAATAGTAGCCCACTTCCTCAGAAATGTGAAACAAAAGGAGCATTAATTTTATATCATCCTAATTATTAAAAATTGAGCAGAAATGTTGCCTTTTTATATAATAATTTGACATATATTAAATTTAAAAATTCTATTTAAAAGAACAATCATCAAAGGAGGCAGTTTTTCAGGTTTTTCAACTAGGCTTCATGTCCATAAACCTAAAAAGAAACTAAATGAACAAGAATGCATGACGGAAATCACATTTTTAACATAGCTTTTCCAAACAATGTCTTAACTGGTTTAAATAGATAAGATCTCTTCAGATATGTGAACAGAAAATACCTTAAACACAATCTAAAAACAGCATACCTGCATCAGTAGGCCAGTAACTGTCATGCAGGAAATACACCTATTCATACAATTTAATTAAATTAGATAAAAAAAATCAAAAGTTGGATATTATGATCTGATATGATTTAAATCCTTACGGTGTTTCTTTTAAGCATTCAAAGAAACAGAAATATGAAATAAATTTGATGAAAGAAAAACCTTTGGTTGGATTTCTGTGAAATTCCAATGTTTTCCACTCTGTTTGAATTTTACATATTAATAGTTTCTACATCCAGTTTTAAACCATTTCTATATATTATTCTTATTTTTATCATGATTTCCTCTTAAGAATAATTTTTGGAAGATTTTTGATAAAGGTATTAACACTACAGCTATAATAGATTATTGTTGATGGCTGAAGAACTGACTTATTAACTAAAATTAATTCAGAGATTTAATTATTTCCGAGAAACAGTGTAAATAAAATGAAGCATTTCATCCTTAAAATTCAAATTAACTTGTGTCTTAATTTTCTGAACAATAAATCTGCTTGATTTTTGTTTTTTTTGGATTCTATGAACAAATAAAATGCATTACTCTTCAATGAAAAATAGAACACACGGGTGCTGATGTTTATGAACGCGGAAATTAGAGGAGGAAAAGCAGATTTAGTGCATGGAAAGTTAAAATTCTATATTTCAAAAATACATCTTCACATGTGTTATCATAATAGATGCATTTACACTTGAATAAAATCAAGCAGTTTAACAACAGAAGAGTTAATTTTAGCTATCAAACAGCAGGTGAGACATTTACAACAGCCCTGTCATCAACATCCAGCAGCCTCCTCTGCTTCATGCTTGCTGGGTTTCATCTGCAAACTAAATCTCTCAGGTCCACTTCCTGCCAGGTGAATAAAGAGCAGGATGCAGGGAAACATGGATACATCTCAGGGAGCAACATTCAACTGCAGCAACATGCTCAGGCTCAAGCAATCATGCTCACTAAGCAACTTTATAACAAGCGCTTTGACATGGATGCTAATAATAGTCTAAAATGAGAAAATAGCTTTCATATGCTCTATGTGCCTCTAAACTTATCTTTAATAGCACTACTGATGGCTACTGATGAATCACTATTGAATTCTGATGAAAACATCACTCCTCCATACAGATAATTTGTTTATCAAGCCCACATTTCCCCATTTTTTCAGTATTTTTCTGTGGTTGAGTAACTGCAGATGTGTGTGCCAAACAACAATACAGAGAAAACTTATTCATCCATGATAAAAAAAACACCAGCCGCCATGCAAAACTTTTACTGGAAAAACTTTTCTCCAACCGAACAGTTTTCAAACATCACAAACTGTAAATTGTAGACGTGTAGAGACATTTTGCGTGTGCTGTGTCTTCGAATGCTTCGTTGCCTTCTGTTGCATCTCACTGATCCATGAAATCCAAAGTGTTTGAATCATTTCACACAAAATCAGTAAGTGTTGCCATTTTCCTTGCATGCATTTTGAACAGATGCAAACTGTGTTTTGTCTGTAATCAAAATCTAAATGACCATGCATCTTGGATTAATCTAAAATCAATTACATCCAGAACAAACTGAAAATACTCAAAATTCTGTTTACACACTGATATTCTGCAAGGTATCCTGTTTAGATGCAGCACCAAGAAGATCAGACAAGCATGGATGTTTTGTCTTAACATCCAGGATGGAAAACATCTCTTTTTCCCAAAATTAACAGATGCACAGCGTTACAGAAAAGAAACACACACAGAAAGACTCCTGTAAAACTTCGGATCATGGTGAACAGCTGATTCCAGAAACTAGTTACAAACATCTGCCCGGCAATCATTTGATATAATAGTGGCATCTCCTTCAAATCAACATAAAGGAATCTTTAGTTTTTACCTCCTGCACTGTTGGGAGCATCACCTCACGTTTGATACTGTGTGATGTGAGTGTTTCCATCAGTTGTGTGAAGCTTGTCCCTGACATCTCCACTAACCACCTGCGGGATTTCTCTGATTCCCCTCCATGACTGATGTTACAACAATGCAGGCTTTGGCATTGAGCGCTCACCCTGCAGGCTTCCCTCAGACTCCCTCAGAAATTCTTTGCGCAAACACGTACTCCCGAATTCTTTGAGACATGCCCTTATCTCATTAACTGGAAGAGAAACAAGGACGGAAAAAAAAGCATAAAGAACAAATTTTCTAATTGATGTCTGTTGAATCGCTCTCAGTTTAAGAGAAGCAGTCTAACTCAGGTAGATGCCTTCAAGAGCCTCAGGTCAAAATGCATCTGCTGCAGGCTGGTGCAATCGTGCCAACAGGCAGTACATTGTCTTTAATTGCAGCATCCATTATAAACTATATGGTTAATATGTGGGTGACATACCTCACTTGATCCTAATTGCACAGTTTTAAATTGACAGAAGACCAGCTGCAGGCAGTGTTAATGCTCTATTTATGCTCCATACACCATCAGAAATGTTGACCGCACTCGCCTTAAGTGATGGCATTGCGGTTCTTAGACGAGGTGGATCTGCAAAACACCCTGGTGCACAGACGTGTCAACTCCATATTTTTATGATGAGAAATCTGTCCTGCACATGACCTTTTAGGATCTATGTGTGAAAAGGCAATTCCGCAGAAGACTAGGAAGTAAGTCAGAAATGAAAACTCTTGAGTTTTGGAGGCAGAGCTGACCCACCGAAGACTGATGCAAACACAAAGCAGTTTCTCTTCTTGGTCATGATTCTAATCTTTGTGCAAATGTGTTTCTGACATGTTTCACGTTTGTAACCCAAAGATAATGTCCAGACAAGTCTATTTTAAGCTTTTAAGACTCAATCTGACTGAACTGCTCCATGTACTAATAAAATGTTTGTTTTCTCTTTGCAACTTCTGTTAATGCACAGACTGTCTCTCACAGTTTTTAAACTGAGACCCACACTGTCTTTGCACAAAAAGTCATACAGAACAGTCATAGCATTTTGGTTGTGATTTAATGCAAAGTCATACCCTGTCACTAGGGCTGGGCGATAAATCGATTTTATCGATTAATTCGAATTTGTACTTAATGTCGATTTGTTTTAATGAAAATCGATTTTCTCATCAACATCCGCCACCAACGCCTGCCTGCTGGGCTCCCGTAGTTCAGAGAGCGCGGAGTGCGCACCCCCCTCCCCCCCGCGCTTCATACACAAACAACATGGCGGCGAGTGGTGCAGATCTCACTCCGAAGAAAGGAAACGTATCTTCAGTTATTTGGAATTGGTTCGGGTTTGTGGTGTCAGACACAGAACAAACAGCACCTCGCTGCAAAGTCTGTTTAAAGGCTGTTGTTACCAAAGGTAGCAGTACTACCAATTTACTGCAGCACCACAAACAGAGGCATGCTGCCAAGTGGGAGAGGTGTTGCTCCCTACGAAATGAACAAGATCGTGGCAGCCCAAGCACCGCCACCAAAAAACAACCTACCGTCTTGGAAACATTGACAAACTGTGAAAAAAATCGATTTAAATGGTGAATTGGGATTTTTGGTGAAAAAATCTGAGATTTTTTTTTAGGCCATATCACCCAGCCCTACTTGGGTGTAAAAACCAGAGAGAAACTTTACTTAGGGGAACAGAAAGGAATCGTGGAGAGTCAAACCTGGTGAGTTGGAGAGAAGAAGAGGATCAACAACACAGGCGAGATATATGTTCTGAGTAGGCATGTCAAGAGTCCACTTGTGCTTGTGCCACAGTTTAGGATGTTTGTGCTGATATGTTTACGCTGATGTTTCTCCTTTAGAGTTAAGTATGACCCTTGGAGACAAATTCCCAGTGCACAACCCTCTGAATGTCACTGAAAAGCCCCCAGCTTGGTTGTGCTCCTGACCTGATTCCACCTTCTTTGGTTTCAGAGACTGTGAACTCTTCCTCTGCAAAGACTGCTGTTTGGCCTCTGAATCATGAACGTAGACCCTCATCACGATGATCCTCAACATATTTGAATCCGCCCGGGCCTTATAACAGAGATCCCTGCAGACTCCCACAGAGTGCTACTTCAGGAGTCATGAAATCACAAATGCTCACATACAAGAGCTGATCATGATCTTAGATAACTTGAAATACTGAAAGTTATTGCCTGTACCTGCCATGCGCACATGGCTGCGCAGTGACCCATTTCCTGTGCAACAGGACCAGTCTGTTATTGATTGACCTTGTTTATGCAAGCAACAAATACACAAATATCAATTAGATGATAATCTGTATTAGAACTAAATAAAGAGAACAAAAAATCTGCTATAACAGCCATCCTCTTATGGTGATAAATTTGATGTGCTCAGTGTAAGAAGTTTCCACTGTGGTGATCACAATGAACTTTTGGCCTCTGTGTCAGAATATTTGTTTGCCTTATGTGTTCTTTGATTAGCTCTCCAACACTGTCACTGAAGATGAATTCAACACGCCGTAAAAAGAAAAAAAAACACTTTAGGAAAAATGTTGATACAAATCAACACACATCCTGCATCTCTTCAGAATTCCCCAACATAAACACTATCAATTTTGTCTCTGTTTTCGGGCTGAGGTCCAAACCCCATGGTGGAGCTCCGGTTGTGTCCTTTCTCCCATCCTGCCCAGATTTGGCCACAAGTGTCTCCCATTTGGAAACAGGAAGAGGTCTCTCTCCATCCCTCTTACTAACCTCAGTTTGTCACAGAACATGACCCTGACTACAGACATGACTAAGGACGTGTCTACTCGCAGGAATTCCTTCATTTAGAAGGTGGAGCCGAGCTCCAGCTGACTCCACATTCTTCATCCTAGAAGGATAACAGACTGGGGATCCAGTTAAGGGCCCTTCTCCCATTACATAATAGCATTTTTTTTTTCTAAAGAAAAAGATAAGATCCCACGTCAACAGACATGTTCACACAGACAGTGTGCAGACCTGTAATAGTGTCAAATGTCAGCGTTCAACCCTCCCAAACAGTGTCTGGGTGCTGCACTGCATCAGCCAGCATCACTAACACGTGAATCCAGCTAAAAGCAGTGCGGTAGGTCTCACTGTTTGTTCCATATTGTCTTGTTTGGTTACACATAATTGCTCAAGTGGAAAATCACTGATACTAAACCAAACCCTAACAAGCAGTTTTAGAAACTTCACATCAGCTCAGGGGACTTTGTTAATCCATCACTAAAAGGCCAAACAGGCTTGTTTTATTTACTTCCTGCAGCTCTTGAAGTCCCTGTGATGATGTCTTTCTTAGTTATATCGAGGACCGCAGTGCCACCTACTGTACTGCGTACTAGCTCATGGATCAGATCCTTACTGCCATTTCACTATGCTTCAGTAATTATTCACAGTATACAAAAGTATTTTTTGACTCGATTTATCTGACAGTTCACAAAATGCTAATTTAAAAATCTGTGTACCTCTAACTTTTTAAACAGTTTGTTTTTGAACCGTTCCTGTTCAGATAAAGATGCCCCAGTGTATAAAACCATAAAAAAAAAATTTTTTGTTTTTTTAAGTTTGGCATGAAGGAGCTTGATCAGTCTGCTCTGAGCCCTGATCCAACATCTTTGAGGTGAACTGAGTGCAGATTAATTCTCTTCCTCCTCTGCATGAAGCTGATTTTCTTTTGCACTCAGCTGGGGTTAAATGATCTGACTATCCAACTCCCACTATCCAACAGCTCCAGCTCTCCCATTACAAACAAGTACAAGTACAGAAGAAGGACAGATGGGAACGTCGACCCTTTGTGCATGAAAAGAAAACTCTCCCATCGTCTCTCTCCGTTTCTCTGTTTTATCTCTTCTCTTTTTTCTTCGTTTTGAATTCAAGGCAAACAACTCAAAAAGACAAAAACTGAGAAAACGAAATACTGATGCAACCCAAACAACCCGTGTGTTTGAGCTGTTCCTCTGCCTGCAGACATCTCACAGAGATGTGATCTGAAGGGGGCAGTGTTGCACCTGATGTCTTGCATCTGGATACAGGAAAGGAGTGCGTTAACTATGACACACATGGTTTTGTTTGATAGTCACCACGTTGAGCTCCTCAGACTGTCACTCAGACTTATAAAAATAAAACGATCGCTTCTTCCCCTGCCCTTCATTTTGACATTTAAATGACCAGAACTTGATTATGTCCAAATTAGTCAGCTTAATGAGTAATTACACATTGAATCAGAAAGTTATCAAAGGCAATGTCATCAGTGACACAGACTGAATTTACTGAAGCTGCAGCGTGAAGCCATTCCCCCCTGCTTTAATTGTAGTCATTATAATTAGCAGCAAAGCACACATCTTAAGTACTCCTTAAAATAGACATGATGACTCAGTAAACATACATACAGTAGGTAGTAAAGTGAGATGCAAGGATGCAATTTCAAGTTAAGCTGAGTAAACAGAGTGCAAGACAGGAAACTAGTTAAAGTATTTGAACATCCCTCAGGTGTCAGATTTGGTTTAATAGAGAGTCATACACCTGATGAAAGGTTCAAGGCTGACACTTGATGAATAAACTGAGGTCGGGGAAAGATGTGCGTGGAGAAGAGGGTGGAAGAGGTGTTAGCATGCTGCTCTGAAGGTGTAATTACTTGATCTTTAGGTGGCTACAGGGATAATTAAAGAAGAAGGGATGACAGATGAGAAAAAGCAGGGGAGCATGTGAGGGAAGATGTGTGTGGGTGTGTTGCAACAAAGCTATTCTTCCAGTCTCTCAGCATGACAGAGGGCTGAGCTAACTGTCTCTGACTGAGGATCCTAAAGCTGAAGCAGTCCACGAATATTTCCTCAAATCATTTCACCAGAGTGATGTAAATGTTGGTACAATCAGTGTTTTTGCCTAAAACTGAAAATCTTATGAGTTCGGGAGTAGATTTAAGCTATTTTCTGGGATACTTTTCAGACCCGAGACCAGTTAATTCAGGATGACTGGTGCAATCAGGGGACAAAGGCCACATACCCAATTGGAAGACAATTGAATTTTAGGTCAGTGGCATAGTTTCAGGATTAAGGTAGGGGTAAGGGTTAGGCAAGCTGTTTTGAGTAAGGGTCTCCAGGAAATGAAAGTAAGTCTATTTAAATATAAATCAATAAGCGACCCAGTAAACTGGTGTTTGGTTGTGTCTGTGTGGCCAATGAACCTGACAGAGTTCCTGCTTTTGATATTATACTGGTGATATTAGTTACGTACACTGCTCAGGGTTGTAGTAGGACTCCAAGGTACTCCAAGATGGGTGCTACTATCATGTCCAGTACCTGGCAAGAAAACAGTGCTTCCTGACACCCATTAATCACACATCAGAAAACTGATACTGGGACACACACACAAAGTATCAGACACATTCAATACTTTTTAGAAGTTTTCTAGTCATTTACATCTTCTTTATGTATTTTCAACAACATTGCTTAGCATTGTTTAAGTAAATGAAATGTGCAGTTTGAGGGTAAATGGTGCACTATGACTTTGATTAGCAATGTGATAAATCGTGATTTCAAAAATCTACAAAAAACTACGTAAAGTACTGAGAGGTCACTGTAAATGTTGTTCAAACCAACCCTTCTTTGAAACAATATTATATTAAATCATGCTTTAATGCAGAATAAATTTTTAAACTTTAAACTGATTACAAGATTTTAAGTATCATAAGGTAAATGGTATTTTGCATGTTATTTATTTATTTATTTATTTATTTATTTTGACAGTTGAGCCTAGTATTGTGGTTACTTCTTTTAAAATATTTTTAGTTCTAAAATCCTCATGCACACTGAAGTCTCAGGCTGCTCTTTTACACAACAACTTTTATTTTTTTTAGTTCTAATTATTTTCAATGTTTTGGCCTCAGGCTGTTGTCTGCCTATGGATACAGTTTTGCATATGTTTTTAAACTGAAAATAATACAGAAAATTATTTGCAATTGGCAGTCAGTCTAATATCAGCACCAAACAGCAGTTAAACAGAGGTGACAGTCCCTGATTCTTCAGTAATGCAAAACTCGAGAGAAGAAATCCTGTCACAAATTCTGGTCCCTGAAATCATTACTGATTACAGGTGACTCCTTCTCCATCATCCCTCCAATCATCACGCACAATGACAGTGTGGTGGTGGGCTGGAGGGATCAGACCACATAGTGCTGGAGGTCGACAGACAATCAGGGATCTCTGACTCACTGAGCTTAGACGGAATATCATTCATTCATTCATTTGTCACCAGCTTTGAACATAAATAACTCACAATCTATGGAATCATTCTTCAATCCCCAACTGGTTGACTGATACCTGAAGGTTCATGAATAAGACAAGATGGGTTTAAACTGTGAGCCAGTGACGTTGTCTACTCGTGACATTCAACAGAAAAAATCCCGACATGTTTTGACAGACTTCACATGAGGAAATGATAAATGTCGTCTGTAGTCTTTGAACAGAAGATTCTAAAAATGTTATGGAAATGATGAATGGCGTTCCCTGAGCTATTAGTACTTCTGAAACTTTTCTAAATATTGCATCATTGACTGATGCTTCATTAAGATTTTAGAGAATTTGAATTATAAAGCATGAGCTCTGCCACAACATTTGTCAGTTTTTATTTCATGAGTTCCATATTCCTGTCTTTCTGTTTGTGTGTGTGCTAATGTTAAATGTTTAGTGGTGCTGGGTGTGGGCGTAACAGTAATGTGCCAGTAATGAAGCAACTTCTATAAGAGAAAGAAGAGCTCTTTATGATGATGAGGAGGAAGACTCTATATTGCTTCATCAAATATTAATTTTCTCCTTGTAGAGGCAGTCTCCGCGCATCTTCCCTTACAATTTAATCAGACTTTAAGCCTAATTTATGGAATGGGACTAGACATTTCTGATAAGTTTTCTCAACATAAAGAGCCGCACAGTGTTTTATATGTTTTCTTCAGTGAAGGGTTTCATTTGTCTCCATGGCAGTGTTATTCTCCAGATGGTTTTCTTTTTGTAAATTATGCAGTCCTGATTGGTAGATATGAGGTATAATCAAAAACCTCCAAGACTGCACCTATAAATAGAAAAGAACTGCATCCAATTTAAATCTGGCTGCCATATCCTCAAAGAAGTGCAGCAATTGTGCAGCAATACACTGCTACCAGCACTCCTGTTACTCAAGGAAAGTACACTGCAAGTAATTGTGTCAAGCACCTTCAAGTGAACTGTGTTGAACTCCTTCACAGTGTCAAAATGGCGACCTTTCATTTTTTGGGAACAGAAAGATTTCCCAGGGAGCCAGATCTGATGAGTATGGAGAATGGAGAGGATGTGTTGTGGCAGGCATGACACTTGTGGGTTTTTTTCATAATTAAAGCGGTAACATTGTCATGCTAAAGAATCCAGCTGCCATCATGCTACAGTTCAAATTGCTTGCACTGAATGAATGTTCTCCCTCAGACGCCTCAAAAAATCACAGTAATACCTAATAGTTTGAGCTCAGGATAAAAATTCACAGTGCTCAACTCTGCAAATGACAAAGGAACTTTTTTGGAGAACAAAGGGGGGCAACTGTGTACATGTGGACTGGTCTCAACTAAACTTTTATGGTTTGGCCCTGGCATGATTAAAGTCACTACTTTAAAAAGAAAACTGTGTGTTTTATACAATAATACTGAATCGAATGCTGAATGATGTTGTTGTAGGTCTTTATTCAGCTTGCTTACTTTTTGGTTGATTATAACATTGTCAGTAGTCATTATTCTAGTCATAAACGATGTCAAAGCCCCAGTATGTGTTGTTTTGTAAGAGAGGGACATCAAAATGTCCACTGAAGGAGTTTTTTCACACCTGCACATGATTTTACACACTCACACAGACAGTTTCTG
The DNA here is from genome assembly GCA_029783645.1 of Ctenochaetus hawaiiensis. Classification (NCBI taxonomy): domain Eukaryota; kingdom Metazoa; phylum Chordata; class Actinopteri; order Acanthuriformes; family Acanthuridae; genus Ctenochaetus; species Ctenochaetus hawaiiensis. The sequence continues at coordinate 16,336,789 of JAPZDY010000014.1, read as the reverse complement.
GGCAAAAACCAAAGCCCGTGTAAACAGTATCACGAGTTAATATATTAACCGAAAGAAGAAATCCAGGAGCTCAGATACTAGCATTTAAGATATAAAAATGTTATGAATGATGCCTTTATTTCACCTACATGAGCACCTGGAGCAAGAACAGGTTGGGCTTGGTGTGTATCTGTTATGCGTTGCTTCTAGGCACATGTTATCCTCTCTGGAGATCTTGTGAGTGTCTGGCTAAGGGATTAGCATAAAAATGGAAGTATGTTTCAGATACGGAGTGAGCCATACACATACACACTGTCAAGGGGCAAAGGAGAGGATGCTTTACATATTAAACTCACCGGCTGAAGCCACAGAGGGACAGAAAAGCTGCAAGAAGCCACTGGAGAGAATGAAGACACAACACAGGCCAACAAGTATTTAACTTCCTTGTCTTCTACCAAAATTGTTTCTCGAGCTCCTTTAATGAATCAACACACTCTGCGGATTTTATTTGCCTCATTACAATCAAGCTATTATGCTGTTGTAGTAATGCATAGCACAGGCGTCTCTCTAAACTTCAGGTGTAATTTTAGTTTTCATTTAGGCAAAAAATAGTTGTTATTTACAAACTTATTATCTTTGGCGCAAGAGCAGGTGCACAACATGTTCCTGTTATATGCTGATGACATTGTTCCTTAAAACAAAGTGTAGCACCACACCGGACATATGGTAACTGTATGGGAGGCAGTGATCTACAACTCAGCACCTACATCACTTCGCTGCTGTACACAGATCTCTGCTGTGCTGTGCTCTGCATTCTGACAGATGTAGGCAGAGCAGATCCATTCTCAGCTTGGAGGAGATGAGTTTAGTATCAATTTGTGATAACTCCTTCAAATCAAGGACATGAAACGAAGCTTGCACACAGGAAAGAATTCTCACTACGTCACTGTGACGTCAGCATGCTCTTACAGTGACTGCTCATGTGGCCCATAATACATACAGATCCATTTTTTATGTCATCTGGTGCTGCTAGAAGGGTGGTTGCAGGGCTTTAATCCAACATCAGCCAACAGAAAGTATTCTCTGTAGCCTGTTTACACCTGTGGCGAGAAGAAGATTAATGGATTTTTGTCTATTTTTCCTCTGAAAGCACTCTAGGCACATTGCTATTCTGAAACTGTCTGTAACCAAGGTTAGAAATGTATAAAAAATGTCTTGGGGGAGAAACTACATTGTAACTGCAAAATGTTATTTGTTAAGTGCCAGAAACTCAAAGGGTAGAAAACTGAGCTTATGAAAAGAGGAGTTCTGGTTGAAACTTCTAAACTGGCTGCTAAAATATGGGTGACAAAGTGTATCAGTGAGATTATCCCTTTTAAAAAAAAAACATAAAAACAACAACATCGAGTTGCCTGCAAGGATAGCTGAATGCACAATGTGAAGCTGTTCAATGGACATCAGAGGAGTAGTGTTTGGAGAGGGCAGCTCCCAGATTTCACTGTGTGAATGCAGAGATTGGTGCTGCTTGAAAACAACTGTGCCCCATTTCAGGGTCTGTTTCCTTCAAAGGAGTAAATCTGAGTGAAGCAGAGTTATTTTGAACTATAAAGGCTACTCAATCTCAGTTGAAGCCTTACAAACAAGGAATTTCTGGTTCACAGAAAATCAAACAAGTCTTCTCTCCTAATAGAGTTGCAAATCTTCTGATCTGCCAGTGCTGCTGAGCAAAGCCAGTCAGAGGCTCGAATGTGAGCAAATTCAGAACTTTTCATCATTTGGGGACAAAAGACAAAATGCATTTCAAAATACATTGTATATCCCCTAAACAAAAAAAAAAAAGTGAGAAAAAGTGAGAAAAAATGAAAGTAAACTGTTTTGCGCTTTCAGGCAGGCAGCATAATTTAAAAGCTGCATTCATTTTTCTTTACCACTTCTGCTACAACAAGCTGACACACAAATATAAAAAAAACACCTTAAAAAACACCTTGAAAAGTTTACGAAGAACATTTTAGCAAAGAGTTGAGCATTTAATTATCCCCCAGACAAAATCCAACATTAGTATTCATTTAGAGTCACAATTCTGGCCACTTAGTGAATAAAATATGTGTCCAACATTCAGTCTCTTTTTGCTGTCCATCAAGAAAGGAAAATATTAGGTTGCTCAACACATTTTCATCCCATCCATTTGTCAAATATCACTGCTTTTGTCACATTTTTTGGTGTTGAAGGTGCACAGGTGCACATGCTACCCGTTAGCATCTGTGTCAAATGTGCCTAACCTTCCTGCCGCAAAGCCTCTCTACACACATGGTTTATGCTGTGGAAATGTCACAGTTTGGTTAGATTTAGAAGTAGAAAAAGAACCCGAGTAGGTGTTGGAAAAGATCTACAGATCATTTGGTATGTTCAGGAAAAGTTTGATACTTGAAGTGTAGCTTTCGGTAGTGGGAATAAGAGTAGGCTGGGTTGCTATATGCTCCACTGTTTTCAAACGTTTGCAGACTTTGTCTGTGTTGGGTGCTTGGCAGGTATCATATAGTTGGTAAATCAGAACAGTTTTACTAAGAATGGAATGAGGTTAATGAGTGCGGTGAGACTGGACCAAAACAATAAAGTTACCGCTTATAAAACAAGAGAATTTTAAAAAAACACACAAAAAACATCTTGGTTTGTCTTCCTAGTCATATAAAAGTCATCAGCTAGGCTTGGTCAAAATAAATCCTTTAACACAGAGTTAAATGCTTCTACTATCAAGCATTTCCTTCACTCCTGTCTAGCTTTTCACCCCTCCTGTCCCCATCTGCAACGTCTTCGTAGACACTGGAGTCTGAGTTGTCATCGGATGCTGTAAATCACATCAGTGCTGCAAATCATGTCCCTGCTGTAATCCCTGTCCTGAAACTGGTCTCCATTGCTCCAGGAGCCAGTCTTCAGTCTGGGTCCAGCTGTACCTGCTGGGAGGCTGCAGAGCTAAACACCTACACCTGCACTCAGAGCTTCCAGTCCAAACTCAATCAGCTAATAGCTAGTTACTGCAACTAAACACAGCTATAGCTAAGAGTTTACTGAGCAGCACACTCTGGTGATACTCTGCTCCTGTTTTTTATAGTTATTTTTCACCATTAGCATTTTTAAACTCAGTGACTGGGTGCACACTGGGAGCTGTAGTTGACTTAACATCATCCCTACTACTATTTTTATATTCATGTTTACTTTTCAAAATATTTTTTGTTCCACTTTGCCTTGTCTCTTCATCCCTATTCACTGTCCTAAAAAGGATGCCTAAAATAACCAACTTAAAACGAAAAACTAATAGCTTGTTTATACAAGGCCTATATGCATATTTCTGTTCTCCTTTGAAGCTCTTAAATATGAACAAACATATTTATATGCATTAATTGAAGCAACATTTATAATATTATATTAAAACAACTTTACGGGTAAAATACTTAACGATAAGACAGAGAGAGCAGAAGTCTTCGTGTTTCAAACCAGAGTAACATTCACATCTGTAAACATGTGACAAATGTCATAATGTCAGATCTGATGTTTTTTTGATGCTTTTATAAAATCACAAAAGTTCAACAGGACCTCCACATTGCATGTCAGTCTTTAGCAGTAATAAACACTTTTAGACTTTTTATATTTAGCTAGAGAGTGGGTTAGAAATGATGGGTGAGTGAGGACTGCTGAGGAAAGCTGGGTGATCATCAGCTTGTACCTGTGTTGCTCCAACAGGTACGTCCCACAGAGATGTTTACAGCTATATCATTTGCATTTTCTTTCATCTATTCTTTCCAAGTGAAACAGGCCTTCGGAACAAAATAAGGCCCAATAAGCCCAAAGGACTAAACTTAGCCACTTTGAATTTACAAACAACAATCACAACTTTTTCCCCTTTTCTTTCCTTTGTTTCCCTCTTTTTTGATAACCTCAAGCCGTGAACTGTGATAAGCCAGTAAACAGCTTTTCCCTCTGTTCAGCCCCCTTGGGTTTGTTGTTTGGTGTGCTGTGATTATGCATGCATTCCCATTGTTTTTATTTTTGTTTGTTCTTATGTTGTAAATGTGTATAGATGTGGGTAAGAATGCTTAAGATTTATTGCATACAAGGTTTGGGTATGTTTTCCTCTGGGGATGCAAGGAGTGTAAGTGTTTGTGGATGTGTGCTGCCACTGTCTTTAGAATGTCTTGATGAATGGCGACACTGTCTGCAGTCTTAATGGCGATGGTGTGTGTTTGCATTTGATGCTCTAGCAGCTTTTTTGCTCTATAGGTCAAAATTTGGAACATACGAAGTTTACTGAAAATTTTCCGGCTGAGCTAAGTTGACTAAATCCTCATTGTCATTAACTTAAATCAGTTGCTTTTTGCATTTGAAATCATGTTTTCAAGCACCATTGTCAGCTGTGATATTTTCAGATTCAAGCTTGCTGAAAGACGAGTAAATCCACATAAACAATCCAATCAAAAAGACTTATATGCTTGTAAGCCTGTATCAAGTCCAACTGAGAGAACGCCCACGTTAAGCTGGTTAAATATATAAATGCATCCTTTTCTCTTTATTTCAGCCCTCTGTCCAGATTACAACATTTCTCTCCCTTAGCTGCTGCTTTTCCCAAATGGTCCTCAGAGTGTATAAATCTTAAAATGCTTAAGCAAAACAATGTCATAAGCCACCCAGTGAGGGTTAAGAGTTGAGTGTCAATAATGTTAAGTCCTCTTGTCATCTCTCACTTCCTCTGTCATCATTTATTTTACATGTTAATTTGGCTGATGGCATGACAGAGCTGTTGTCAGTACCGTGGATTCATGTTGGCTTTGTCAGCCAACATCGGGATTACAAATGATTTAATCACCACAGTGCAGAGGCTTGAGAAGGACTGCTGGTTAGAGGTTGTGTTTATGGGCTGTGATTAAACAAATATGTCACACTTCTTTCACTGTCTGACAACAGAAACTGAAAAAAAACATGTCAGTGAAAACAGCTATGCTATGAATTTGCTGAGTAAAACTATATTTACAGAGAGCAGGAGGAGGTTGAATCAAGGTATAAAGGGCTGTCACCCTGCAGAGTAACCAGCTGTGTGTAGCTGCCTGTCACAGGTGGAGGCTGTGTGACTGCAAAGAAAAGAAGGCAGCGTTTTTCTCATTTTCTCTGTGATCATAAGTTTTAACTGCAGATATAACTGATCAATAATAAACCATTGATTAGGTCAGCTTGACTGTCACACTCCTTGCCACATGATGATTGTGGATTAGAGGCAGTCTTCCTCTGGCTTTGGGTTATCTGTCTTGGTAAGGCCACACTGGCAATAAGAGGTAGCATGAAGCTAGCTCAGTTCACTCTAGGTCTGGTCTGCTTATGAATGTGTTTAATTAAAAGCTAATCACATGCATGAACATGCTGCAGGTATTGCTGCATTTCTGTCATAGACACGAAGATGACAGAGCAGGGGGTTATATTGACTATCATAAGTTTTAGTTTGAATCTCTCATCTTCCAAACTCTCAGTGCAGCCCAGCCCCTGCCGTCTCTCTGTGTGCAAAACCACTCGCCAAAAAGTTCTCCTGCAACACTGAGGGAGACACGGTAGCAGTACATTATCTTCCTTAGTCTGTTAATTAATTTATTCAGGGCTGAATATCTGGATTTTTTGGATACCGCATGCTTTTGAAAGGTCATGGAAAATGAGAAAGAGTCTCAAGCTACAATAAACTTAGTTATCACTTGCTATGCTCCTCTAGAATTTTGTGGCTTGTACTACAAAATTTTAATTCCTTTTAATCCTGGATGACTGTGGCTCAAGCATTACATACAATAAAAGTTAGTGTACAGCTCTGCTATATCAGTGAGGAAACCCTGTTTATGCATGCTGCATTGATCACAGTCTGATCAAAAAGTGCTTGTGACACCTCAAATATGGTTTTGACTCACAACTTAACACTCAGCCAACTTTGTAGAATACAGAGATATATTTCTTGTATTGCTGTTCAGCCTGAACATAGCCAGATATGTTTTTTTACTACTGCCGTGCTACGGAAACGCATTGCATTCACTGCATAAAAAAAAATTAGAGACCTTATCTTGTAATTACGAGATCCGGATCTTGTAATTACGAGAAAAGATCTCGTAATTATGAGTAATATCACATCTAATTAATTGATAATTGTCAGAAAATGTATAAAATGCAATGTGCATAAAATGCAGGAATGCAACAAAGTTGTCTGCAGAAGATCAGTATGGAATTTCCATTGATAACACATCCTTTCCTTTGTTTTATATTCTAATGCAAATAGCATAATAATTGCACCTAAGCTGGTTATAAAACTTTACAATTGTCATATAATAATTAATGATATATAAAAAATACAAATGGTTGACACATTGCTGTATTACATAAAACAGCATACTTCAAATTATATTACACTTCACAGCTACTCCACTGTTCTCCAGAGTATAAAATGTGCTGCACAATGCTGAGAGAAAAACAAACTGCTTAAGGAAAATAATCAATAATGCGTCCTTTTTCATCTAATCACCATCGGCTTTTCTCCATCCCTTTTAAAAGTACAGTACATCCTATGCATAATGAAATATGTTGTTGTTGTCTTAAAACAACCGAGGCAATCATAAGAAAAAAACATGTCATATTTTGATATTTTTGACACATGCGATTATACAGTTCAGCAAAATTCTAGAGTAGGAAATTATGGTTTCATTCAAGTCATGGATACCTTCCTTCATAAAGTGTGACTACTGGATGTGTTAAAACGTCATGTTATTTTCTAAATTACAGAATTTGCTTTAACAGCCTTTTGTAAGTCTATAATAGTGCTGTCATTGGCTTACATACAGCTGTGAGAGTGCAGAGCAACATCCTCCGAAACCAGGCCATGTACCACTGAGCCAGCTGATAACGACCCCCAGCCGGGCTCTTTCAGAGGGCCACAGTGGGCTCCCCCTGCCGGGCCCATCACAGGAAGAGGAAGAGAGCCCAGCAGCACCCACAGATGTCAGCTTCAGAGGAGAGGCTCATCCACACTGGAGTCTCCTAACAGGAGCTCCTCCATCAATCCCCACCCCACTGCATTAAAAAAAAAAGATTATTTTATGCTCCCTCACTTCAAGGAAAAGTCACTTTTCTATCAGGCTGAGAGAGCTGATAAATAAACAATAACACACTTCTGTTTCTGACATCAATTTGTAACTAAAAGCAAATTGATGGATGGAAATCAAGACTGATTCCCACGAAGCTTCCTCCAAACATGTTCTGCTTCCTTTTCCTGCTCTGAATAACTGTGTGTTGAGGCAGTTTAAAAAAGCTCAAATAAATGATGAGTTGTTGTTAAATGTCAAACAAGCTAAATGCTCTTTTAGTTATGAGAGTCAATATTTGTCTTGAATGCCTGTGATTTATAATCAGTCACAAGAGTCATGAAAACTCTGCACAGAGGCGTCTGTCTCCAATCACTGATTTGCTTTTTGCTTTCTTCTAGCTTAAAGTTCAAGACAAGGCTGCTTAATCAGTGAATGTCAAGACTTGAGTTTGAGGTATTGCTATTGTTATGTAGGAAGCATAATTAGCACTTTAGCAGAAATTACTTGTTGTCATTATGTTTTAAATTTTATTGATCGTGAGGATGAAATTATTAACTTTTCACTGTTTGGAGGAGGTCACAAAACTAATCAGCCACCTTGATAACTGATAAAGATTTCAGTCGTTTTTAAGCAAACATGCCAAATGTCCTTTGGTCCTAGCTTCTCATATTCATCTATCAAACCTTTATTTAATCAGTAATTAGCTTGCAATTGAAATCTCTTTGCTGTGGGAGATCTGGCTAAGACAGCACATCAGCTATAAGGAACTATAAGAAACTAAACACAGTTTAAATAAGATAGTTGCATTTTTCAGTAACATGGACTATTAATTTGTGCGGATTTGAAGCTGCTGAAGCTGGTGGAAGCCTGAAAGAAGGCAGTTAAACGCTAATAAAATTAAACACTAATAAAAACTAAAATAAAGTCTGCTGGATGTTCTCTAAAGATCCAACAACAATAACCACTGTGTGAGTATTTTCTACTGGGTTGAGTGAATTCTGTTGAATTCCCTGATTTTATCCTGCCATAGTTTGTTTAGTTGTGGTAAATAATTTGTTACTAAGAAAGAAAAGCAAAAAACTCAGTGGAACATCCTTGGATTAAAAAAAAAGTATAAACACTGTTCAGTTTATCCGTTGTATGACATCACATCCACTGGTACCTTGATAAAGTGATGATGCTGTGGTTTACATCAATAAAAAAAAAATTAAAACAAGTGAAGAGGGAGGAAAAGGTCCTGCAACCAATGGAACAGAAATAGGAACTGAATAGAAAGACACGACCCCAGAGTGACAGGTTTCATTTTAATTTGATTCTGACAACCTTTCTGAATCAGAAGCTTGTGTGTGGCCTGGCCTCCTCCCTGTCTGCCACAGAAAATTGGTTCTTGAGAAAAAAAAAATCCCATCTTCGTGTGCTCAGACGTGTTAGCCGAGCTTTAGCAGTCTGCCGCTTGGTGTTCCTTAAGCCTCTGTTGTGAATGAGTTTGTGCAGTAATGATGGATTCTTTTCATGGCCTCACATCTCTGCGGATCATTACCTTGCTTTGTAGTGCCGAGGAAGGACCTCGGGGTTAGCTTAAGCAGCTGAGATATGTAGAGTCAGTTTACCTCAGGTGATAATCCCTCTGCTTCTTAACACTCAGACACACACACACACACACACACACACACACACACACACGCACACAGACCATACCTGCCAACATCAGGCTGTGAGAAAGAGGGAGATTTACTGAGGTATCAGAAAATGGCCTTACCTTAACACTTCCACCCACATATCACCCTGCACAGATTAATAGAATAAATAGATGGGTGTTAGAGTAAAATGATCTGTAACAGGTCACAAGTTCTTAGTTCACTTGCAGAATGTACAAAAGTCAACAACCTGAATTTATATCACAAAAAATTAAGCCAGTGTGAGCCTTAAATTACTTCATCAGATTCTGATACACCTCTCACAATAAACATACCAAAGTGTACACTCTGTACGTTCACCGCTTGTGTTTAGCATAGTTAATTAGTAGCATGTGTCATGTTTTTCCTCTGCGCTTTGCGTTAGAGTCTGCATGACACATACTACAAAACAGTGATGCTGGCTGCTATGGTTAGCACTTAGGGGGAGGAGAGAATCTCTTGCTACATGGAGGGAAGTTTGAGAGTGCATCTCTTCTTTGTGGAACCTGTTGCATTCATTTTCAGCAGCAAACTGAGTGGAGTTGACAGCTTGTGTGCTGTGACAAGAGACGGCCATCAGTCAGAGTGGTTTATGCATGCTCACGTATGCCTCTGGGTTGGGTTACAAAATACACATCCCACTCAGAAACACCAATTTTATATGCATTACCATGAAACTGGGAGATTGACGGAAGACATTAGCGATCTGGAACACACTGGCTTCAACAGAGCTGTATTGGATTTGCTGTCTTCAGTCCATCAGTAGTTGTGCCTCTTGATGGTAACTTGTATCTGGCCCTTTTTTGTTGTTTTGTTCTGTTTTGTTTTTTTTGTATGATCTGGTCGGAGAATCTATATAAGAACTGTCATTTTCGAGACACGGAGCAACAGAAAGTGAGTCCAACAAAGCCAAACAGCACCATGTGGTGGAAACATAACATTAGGCTCTTCTCTTGCTAGTTCTTATTAGGATCTGCAGCTTCTAGGAGTAAACAACAAACAAGATCTGACACATTCAACTTGAGACAGAGTTGTTTGTCTTGCTGCTAATTTGTGATAAGCTAATTGTTCTCTCATTTGTACACAGAAATTAGACTGACAACAGTCTCCTCATTTATCTCTCTATAAGAAAGCAATAGGCAAATTCATAAAATGCCAAACTATTTCTTTGAATTGAAGAGCTATATTAGACATAATCAGAGGATTTTTTCTGTGGAACTTATTCTTTTGATACTTGTTGGCCTCTTTGTTGTGACCCTTTTATAAATTCTCTGTTTCCTGCTATTCAGAAATCAAAGATTCCCTGAGTTCATTTCATTCCAACAATAGGACTAAAGCTGCCACTGTGCTTGTTTATTTACTGTTAGGAGCACCTGTAGCCTGTTGCTTTTAGTGCTGATGCCAACCTTCCACTCATTCAGGACTGCTTTCAGATTAAAATACATTATTACCAAGGCTTTATTTTCTTGTAGTATTACATCCTTCTTGTTATGTCTCTTATTAAAGAGGATGCGGTGCCAACAGATATTTGGTCTGTTAGCTTAACGCAACAACAAATAGACCCAAATGATCAATACTTCAAACTGACAGTCCACCTTTCTGGGGCACAGAAAGTAAAGTGGGAAAGTAAAGTTGAAAGCGAGTTTGCCGCTTGAAGAATCCCCAGCAGCTCAGAGTTGTGTGGAGGCATGATGTTCATTACAGTAGAAGCACAAGGACACGACTCCCTTTGTGCTGAGAATTTGAATGCCTTTTTCTGACGCTGCCGAGCTGAGTTCGGTGTTTGAACCAGCACAAGTCATTCTCCACACACCCACGGGGGGCCTGGTGACTTTAAAGCTAAATTTCCACACTGGAATTCACATGACTTCCACAGAGTTTTTTCTCACAATGGGTTTTGGCTTGAACTAAAATTCAGGAATCTTCCAAGAAAGCCCCTTTTAAAAACATGTAGCAAAACTCATATTGTGCCCGGCTTGATTTGTCACTGTAAAGTCATTATCAGCATGTTAAATTGTCAAGCTTTAATTAAAGTAAATAGCACAGCCGCTCTCATCGTGTTGCACTGAGAGACAAAATAAGATTTCATCATGCTCAGCTGGAGAGGTCGTAACAAGCTCCTCTTCCAATTAAACATGCTGTGCGGCGCCTCCAGCTCTCGGCATCAAACAATGAAAAAAAAAAAAAAGTTACTTTTCTGTCAAACACACAGTGTGATCCTGCTGCTGTGTGTTACATTGTGGGCTTCCTCAAACTCAGACACACATGAAATATACAACCCTCAGCGTGCTGTTGTGCCAGATCTTTCTTAGTGTCATGAAAGCATTTCAAAGACGGGAGCGAGAGGAGTGTTTTCTGAGGGCAAATGAATCAAACTCGGCCCACTTAAGCAGTGTACTGTAATGATAACTGTGTCAGAAGTCTGTGTGAATTCAGATGGTGCATACTTCTAATCCTTAGTTTATCGTTTGAAGTTTGTATCATGGCTAATGTGGGGATTTTTTGTAACATTACATAACACAACAACAACTTAAGAGAATATAAGATAAATAAGCAATGTCTCCATGTCCCTAATTACTGTTAATCTTAAAATAACTACTTATGGGCCAACAAATAATAGTGTATATTTACAGGTGCACAAGTAGGCAACAAGGGAAATAATACAGAGAATGTCTTAATGGTCTGCTGATTTAGAAAAGCAATTATTCCTGTGGTTTGAGGGTGCTTGCTTTACAAACTGTGCAAGTGCGCTTAGCTAGGCTAATAAATCAGTGTAATGGATGTACATTCAGGTCAAGAGCAGGAAGAGTCAGGAGCAGTGGAGTTACCTTGAAAAGACTCTTTACTTTACAGCCTGCATACACTATAACGACACTGTACTGAAATAGAGGTCAACAAGCGGCTGCCTGATTTTACAGCCCATATACCATTAAGTAGACTGTACAATGAGAAGAAAGTGCACAAGAAGGCACCTAATTTCATAGTCCACATACCACAGACTTAGATTTTAATAAGGGTGTTTTCTCCCAAGGTGTCAGTGTCCTCTTCTGTTGTAGTGTAGTGTCGCCATAAAGCAAAGGGCAGTTAGAGACACTGATGCAAGCTTTTAAATAAGCTAATAAACATCAGTAAACTTAAAATGTGATGGTCATGGATAAGTAGTTGCCTCACTGTTATTTTTACAGCATGTTGTGCAATAAGCCTCACTGTAGTTTTGTAAGGGAAAGTTTTTTTGTGTGTGTGAGGAAGTTGGTTTTTGATTTTGATCGTTAAATCCCCACCTTACTTTTCTCAGTATTTTATACATTTTTTACAACCATATACATAACTATTTTATAGCTGAGGCTACAAAGGTGTACCAGTATTTCTAGGCTTTCTTTAATACTACCAGTGACTGTTAACTGTTATGATTCTTCTTTGGAGTAATTTTAGTTCGGTTTGTTCCTAAGTTGAGTGTCGTGTTTCCATGGTTTTTGTAAATGTATCTTTGTTTCATTGTGTTCCTGTTTTATTTTGGTAAACCATGTTCTGTGTCTCATCTACTCATTTCCTGTCAAGTTTCCCTCCTTTTGTGATTACCTGCCCTGCCCATATGTGTTTCACCTGTGATGATTACCCCACCTGTGTCTCATTATCCTAGTGTGTATATAGTATCTGTGTTTTGCCTTTGTCTTTGTCAGATCATCTGTTGTCCCTCCCTTGTGCTTTCTTCATCTCCTGGTCCAGTCATTGCTCCTTTTCTCCATGTGTCTTCCTGGTTTTTAGCATTTTGTTTTTTGTCTTCTTTGATTTTTCTGTTTAGTTACACTTTACACTTTTGGGTTTTGGAAGTATCAGCTTTTTTTCAACAAAGCTCACCTTTTATAAGTCTCTGTATTTTGTCTGCATTTGGGTCCTTATTTTCGTGAATCCAGTAAACACTACTGATACCCACTTAATTAGCAATAATAACTACTGAATATTTACCGGTAGTTATTTTTAACAGTGACATATGAACACATATAATTGATATGATTTTTGAGAAAATCAGGTTTATTCTTAACATATTGTGCCTTATTTGAACGACTTTGAATTTGAAAGTGATGTTATATTTACTTTGTAGCATTTAATCATGTTGGAGCTTTATCTCAATTGTTTAGAGTGAAAATGGCCATTGAAACTCACCTGTAAACTGTTTTGCACCCCGTGCAATATTGTGGTGGAACACAAACGAAAATCATTAAAAAAAATGCAACTTTTTAGCAATTTTCACTGTCTCCCGCAATTTCAT
>JAPZDY010000014.1:16307131-16323664 GCA_029783645.1 Ctenochaetus hawaiiensis | reverse complement strand
AATTTTTTAGAAAAGCTGCCGCGAATTCAGGCATTTTAGGCCGCAACAATCATGAAAAACGCCTGCAAAATCCTGGAGGGACTGCATAATGTAAACATGAGACACAAAGATACAGATGATATGTATAACTCACCTTGGTTACATTTTTTTCATAATATTAATTTTAAATGGCCAAAGACTGAACCTGCCTATGTGCAAAAGGCCAAAAAACAGAGAAAAAGCAATGTTTTGAAAAAATCTCTGTACTTATGAACCAGGCATCAACTCTGCATTAAACATTCATTTTATCTGGTTCATTCCCTCCCAGATTTTCTTCCCACTAGAGCTCTCCAGCCTTATCTTCAGCCTGTCTGACCCCTTCATGGATAAGTGTCTTGATCTGCCTGGATTTGACTCTTTCGCCTGTCTTACACCAAAAGAAAAGATGGTTTTACCAAACCTGCCTGTGTCTGAATTGGACTTAAGTGTTTAAATCTGGTTATTAACTGAACCTTTACAAGCACAGCATGTTAAAGAAAAACATGCTCATCCAAAGTGGTCGACCTATTCAATAAGTTTGAGCCAAAGTCATCAATAAAAACGTGGGAATCTCAAACAAAAGGTCAGCAGTTTCACAGCTGAATTGTCTCTAGCAGTGTAGTGGCATCAGAAGCAGTGACACTCTACAATTACACTGTCACACTGTGAGTTACAGAGTGCTGACATGAAGCCCATATCTCAGGACATAATGGAGTGCTGTGGATCTGCCGCCTCGCCTCCTCCATATGCATGGCAGGATGGAGTGGATTCCAAAGTGGGGTTTTTTTCTGCTCTCTGATTTGAGATGAGATGCCACATGATGCCTCTCCACTGTCAGTAAAGACACAAAAGAAACTCAAAAAAATTCTTTTAAAAAAAGCGTCAAACTTTAAGTCTGCAACTTGAAGAAATGTAGCATGTGACTGACTGCTCTGATGCGTGCGTTGTGCTCATCTGAGGAAAAATAACTTCATGATGGTGATTCTCAGGGGCAGTCACAGTCAACAGCAGCTGAAGCACAGCGGCAGGACTGATTTAAACTCAGCTACACAACGTCTTCAAGTGGCATGAAACATTTCAAATCTAACTAACATGAAACTAACATGTTTTCAATTAGTCACTTTCCGTTTATCAGTGAGAAGGTACTCACATGCTTTATTACACAAACATGTAACAAATTACAAGGTGAATATAATTTATAATAGGTGCATTTCATCAAATGTTTTAGATTGTTTCCCCTTCTTGGAAATTACAAACAGAAACAAACTTTATGATAAACACTTAATATTTTACATAGAAAATTTACAACTTTATTCGTACATAGCACTTTACAATGGCATATAAACATACCCTAATCCAGTACCCTAATACCCTATATATATATATATATATATATATATATATATACACACACACATTATCAAGTGACTTTATATGAAACTAGTTCCTGTTAAAAGAAGCTCTGCTCAAACCTCTAAATACAAAAACTACTTTTTCAAAACTACATTTTTAAAACTATTATTATAGCTCTGCTAAAATATCTAGCTTTCATTCTGCGAGTGCTGCCTGGAGTAAAAAACAACCACTGTAAGACAAATATCCCTATTTGTGTCATATCTGTCAAACAGTTTGTCAGACGACCTGCTCCTTCTTGAAGTCATCACACAAGGCTGCTCAGGCTGAAGAGCATCTCCAGTGGAGCACTAGACTGTGTACCCATGTAAAATCATGGATGTTATCTACATCCCATGGAAACGCTTCAGGATCTCCATCTCTGACCCTGAAGCTGTATCCCCCTCATCAAACAGCAATGAAGTAATTTTAGATACTGTTAGATGGAGTCAGCTGTTCCAGTTTTGCATCCCGCTCATTGTGGGGGAAAGCATCAGGGCCTCTCTCCTCTTTTCAAGTTCTACCCATCGACCTCTGACAATGTAAGGAACATGTAAGTGCAAGATACAACATAATTGTTTGGTTAGTTATTGTAACATGGTTATTGAATTCAAGAAAAGTAACACATTAAATATAGCTTTAAATACTGATTAATTGCAAATTCTAGCAATGAGTTATGGCTTAGTGCACAACCACAACGTTGCATTTGATGCTGCCTGTGACTGCATTTGATCTCACTTCTGTTTTTCACATTTTTGTTTATCATAACTAGTGTTGAATGTTTATGATGAGGAAAATAAGGCTAATTAGTTAATTTATTGGTTATTACGTGTACATGTGTATTAACATCAGTCAAATTGAACAAAGCAGCAGCCTCCTGGGCTGAAAAATGATGTCATCATGAAAGGGATAAAAACCGCAGTTCCTTGAACGAAAGCAAGTCACTTCCCTAAGAGCCTCATCATAAATTCCCTCTTTATTGAAAATATAAACATATTTAGCTGTGTAGCTCTGTAGCCTGTTTCCCCATTCATCACATCCACAAGGGGAGAATCTTTATTCAAGTAACTCACTTAAATTGTATAAAAGTATAAAGTTATGTGTAATGAAGGGAGTAGCTTCAAGTGATAGAAGCCACTGTCTGCTGAGTGTTACACAGTCACTGGTGGAAATCAACTTTCATCTACATATGGTCACCTCTGGCTTCAGAAAACATGATGGCGACAACCAAAATGCCAAACTCCAGGCTTCAGAACAGTATTTAATAAACCAATTAGTGAGATAAATGTAGTTCTTTCGAACGTTTATTTAAAAGTTCACAAACTAAACAGTATTCATGCTTAGTGCCAAAAAAAATAATGCTTAGTAATTCATAAAACGTGCAGTATTCAATATTAAAGAAGAGTGGCCTTTAACTTTAAGAAATGTCAGAGTTCAGATAGAGAAATCTCAAAAACAAACTTTTCCACAAGCAGTTGAATGCTCTCAGAGAGACAGTGTGCGTTGTCCATTTTCCCTTAACCTTCTGTTAAAACAGAAGCCTCCCCAGACAAAAGGAGGAACTTCAGATGCATACTAAATGTGAATACACCAGCCGCTTTTTGTGCTTTCCCAGCCTCTCCTCAGCTGTCTGTGACATTTTGACGCTCATTAGGATGCTTTGGCGGTCAGCGTTGAGACAGTACACTCCTAAGGTGCTCTAGGTCGGATTAAGACCAAACAAAACACTCAGTCGTGCCTGTAACCTACTTCCTTTGCTTTATTTATGTAGCTATATCAATTCAGTATGTATGCTTGGTCCCGACTGCAGCTGAGCTGGCACAATTACTTATTAATATACAAGTGTTCTTAAGGCCAGCCGGGCCCTAATCCCCTTAACCACGATGGAAGGTTTTCCAAAGAGGAAGTGACAGCAAACTAATCCATAATGCTTTGGTACACAGTGGCTTTAAGAGAGAGTTTACGCATGCAATCATTATTCCACAGCAGACTCACGGAGCTTTCTGATACAGCCAATTTCTTTCTGGGCGCTCAATAAGACGATAAGAAACTGCCCCCATGTTTGGAAATAGGATCAGTACAAAGCTCAAATCAAAAACAAGCTCATGTTATGTCTGTCAGTTAATTGTTTTAAAAGGATGAAGAGTTTAATGGAACAACAGAGGGTTGAATAATGGAATAATGATACCAAAATGAGGCTTTTAGAGACAGTTCCTCTACCACAGCACTTAAAAGCTGTCCTGTGGATCATTAGATTCAGTTTAAAACATGATCCGTCACTGAAGACAGCACTGCTTCTCCTGGTCGGGTAAATTATCGGACGGTTGGTCACAAATCCTATATATCAACTGATCCCTCATTAAATGTGTTTGCCTGTGACTCTGAGCGACACAGAGGCTGATTTGTCACTGGGACAGACATCTCAGAGTAACCAGTAAACGTGACCTCTCCATCTGCCAGTGCATTAATGATGTCGCTTCAGACCCGGTGTTGAAAAGATGACTGAAGACAGTTAAATTAAACCTGAGCAGAGAACCTGACAGGCAACACAGTGGTGACCCCAAAACTGAAGAGCAAACAGAGAACAACTTGAATATATTGTAATTGATTAAAATATTTTTGATTAAATTTACTCATACTAGGTATATAATTAGTAACTTAAAACCTGAAATAGTTTTTGGCCACAATATTTATATTTAATCAACTCATGAAAAAATGATAATGAACATGCATTTTAATGTAGCACAGTCTATGATCTAACTTCCCTCTACTACTTTATCTCATTTATTAAAGTCCCACAGCTTTATACAAAGGTTGAAACAAGTGAAGCTGGCTGAGAGAGACCTCACCAAAACAACAAACAAAGGCATCATATAGCTGATGCCATGGGAGCTTACTGCATGGTCAGTGCACAGAGACAAATATTTTTTTTCAGTTTCATATATGATGTTTTTTGAGTGAAAGGGCAGTTTTCATTTTTCATTCAATTCTTCCAGACCAAAGTATTTTTAATAGAGCAAAAAAAATATTATCAGTCCAGCCATGGCGGGTTATGTTAGAAGGAAAATTATGCATTTGCAAATGTCATAACAATCATAATCATGTAATGTTTGGGTATGTAGCCATATTGAAGATGTGTTTACAAATTGTTATAATTCACATTTTTTAAAAAAAAAACTGCAAGAGTCCTGACTTGCAAAGTCCTCTTTTAAACTGACAAACATTATATGTGAAACTGACGACACAAATTGAACAGGAACCAAAGAATTGTTTGCCTCCCTCTGTCTAATAGTTGAATTCAGCTCTGTAGTCCTGAGGGGAACTGAGGAGTTGGTTCGTTATCTGTAGGTTCATCAGTTCATACAGCCTCTCTTTCATTCAGAATTTATGAGGCCACCCGTCAAATGAAAACTACAGCAGTTTTAAGTTTCAGCATGTAAAAACCAAAAACAATAAGCTGATCTGGTGAGTTTATCTCCACAGCTCCAGATAACACCTTTCAAATTACATTCTTTAATATTTTCATTGTTAACATATTAGTGCAACTTTAAAGGTACAATTGATTATGATGAAGGTGATTAATATAAAAAGATTTTACAGATAGATAGGAGTTATCCTGATGTTAACTAAAAGAAATTGGATTACTTGACTGTGTTAAGCTCAGTGGATTATGTTGCTAAGCGGATAACAGAGTACACTGTGACAGTAATTTCCCCCAAAAAGTTACCCACCAGGGACGAGCTGCATGCCCCCACTAATGTCATCAGAAACAGGCCAAGCCCACTCCCACAGGCGTCCTTAACAGAAGCATTTTTATTCAAGAGTTTTGAATTTTCAACGAGTGAACTCTCCATTTTTGCTTTTTATTCATATTTTATCGGGGCTCTTTATTATTCATTTTCTCGCAAATCAGCTCAGTACTCGAGCAGGAGAGATGTCTCTCTTATCTCCCGTCTTCACACGTCTCACAGATTTGATTGCTAGCCACGCTGCTCCTTAAATCAGACTTGCAACTCACTCATACCTAATTCTTGGATTCTGGATTTCTTTATGATCAATTATCTTATAAAGGTTTTTAAATACCGAGCTGTTTTTGCTCAGAAATGTCCTCATTTACAGCTGATGTCTGTCAGGTAGCTTTCAATTTTAAGAGGGTAAGACAGTTTATCCGTGTGACAGCTCGCATCAGCCCGGATGTGCCTGGATTTTGTTGCAATCAATCAGGGTGGGTTTTTCCATTTAGTTGTCATGAGAGAAATCATAAAAGCAATTGTTTTAACACCTCTTCATCACAGCCGCCGCCCTCTGTCACAGAGTGAATACTCAGCAGAATGCAAAAGGCAGCAGCGTGGTCTTTACTCTGCACGTGTCATTTCCCTAAAACATGTCACTGCTGTCATCCAGTCTGATATGCCTTCCAGGACAGAGGATTTACAAATGTTTCTATCACCAGGCCCCTGCAGAGTGAATCCAAATCCAAAACCCATTTATTGTAGATCAGTTACAGTGCTACGCTAACCTGGGCTCATGATTAGTTTTAATTCTAAGGTTAGTGAGCTTGTAATCTTCTCCCTCTGTGTTAAAATAGATGTAAAAGTATATGTTAAATGTAAGATGCGTACATTATCCCCCATCTGACCAGGTCACTGTTTTTCCTCAACATAATCAGCTGTCTCTGCAGGTGATCTCAGTCAGTTTCCCTTAAAAGCTGCAGTTGTCTAACCAGTTTGCCTGCATTCAGATGTTGGTGTTGTTTTATTTTTAAAGGGTGAATATTTACAGTTTGTGTTTGGTGGACAACAGAAAACTAAGTTTATCAGTCATTTTTTTTCTAAGAGTGTCTTGCAGTGTGACAACCATGGGTTTCATGCTGTAATTCAAATTCTTTTTCCATCTCCTTCAGAGGAAGTTTTGCCAGCTTAAATGAGTTAGAGCTACAAAACAACAATGCCTCCTTCATGTACTGTTGTTAGGACCCTGCTTCTCTTTGCCCAACATGCACACCTATTTTTCAAAGACTCATCATCTCTTTTTTTAACCCTGTGCCACTTTTTTTCCCGGTGTCAGAAAATTAGAAACAAGATCTGTACTTCATCATGAGACCGGACATGGGAATCAAGAGTTATTCTTATCCTCTAATCTGCATGTTTCCGTCACCAATCTTGATTGAAGAGGGTGATTATTGCAGTACGCCCTTCAAGTGGTGAATTATGAATTCATTAAAAAGGCACTCTGGTGAATGTGTACTTAAAGATCACTTTGCTAGTCATTAGAACTTCAATTTAGCCAATGAAAACAACTACATATGTCTTCTGTGGCTTTGGATGCACTTTGTCAAGTCTGAGAAACCGTCATCAGGGTTATGTGGTGTGGACTCTGAGATGGTAAAGCGAATATCACATATTTAAAGGTGATGACCTAACAACAAAAGAAAAGGAATAACTGCTTATGTGAAATTAACCTCATCCACTAAAAATGACATTCCCATAACAGCAAATACAATTAAAAAGAAACTTGTTATGTGTTTAATCCACAAATGAGAAAGCCTTTTTTAAAATAAAGCAAGCATTGGAAGGTAAAATTAATTTGTTTTTGTACAATGTGAAGCACATTTAAGATTTTTATGGTTGTGTTTAGGCAACTCAAATGACATACCTAATTGTTAACCCTTGTCTTGGTTTAATACTGGATAAGTAAACTTGAAGCCAAAACATTCTTCAAAATAAGCAAACAAGTCGTTTGTAAATGCTTTCCACAACAACATGTTGTCGTCATTAGTGAAGTGATGTTTGTCCATGTCTTTCAAAAATAGCACAAAAATAAAACAATAGCCTGATCTTGCCCCACTATAGTTCAGGTTTTGCTATATTTAGGCACATAAACACATTAACCCTCACATCATGGTGAGGGTTAATTTACTACCTGGTAAAGAGGACTCATGTCATCATGGTTACACTAACTACCACTTGGTTAAATAGGGGTTAAGGTTAAATGTAACTAGTGCTGCCTGTGAGCAGAAATCAAGAAGTTTCCTGCGATAAAATCCAGAGTCACTTTGACAAACAAATGAGATTCTGTGGCTCTTGCTGATAAAACCGATCCTGTTGTTCTTTTTGGGAGAACAGCAACCTTTCAGCATGTGACGCATAAACCTACTCACACACTGATACAAGACACAGAATTTGGTCCAGCACTTCATACAGCCACCACTCGTCCTTAACACCTCTGTGCTGAACTAGAAAGAAAAAGTTACAATTCATTTCTTACAGAAAGTATTTAGCAATACAAATTAGCTTAAACCAAGTCGGGTTGCAGGATTTAGCATTTTTAAAATATTAACCCATATAAAGGACTAAAAGCTTCATCATTAAATTTTTAATCCATTCCTTTTGAGACACTTAAATTTTTCTCAGTGCACTACTGAAGAAGAGTGCTTCTTCAATATGTTGACTGGTATAATAATTTGATACCAAATCTTTATTGCTTATGTTGACATTTCTTTAGTTCTTTAGACAGGGGAATATTGTAACATTTTATGTTGTATGTATTTAAAATACATTTGGGTAAAACATGCAAAAGTAGTCTGACACATGGGATGTAGACAGTGATTATAAGCCTGTCATTAGGTGATGACTGTAATTAATTTAAAAAAAGGAGTGTATTTATATCCCCTGTGGCAGAATAATAATGGATGTAGCCATATCTTTCTGCAGCGCTGACACAGCACCATGGACAGGACTGGCTATATGAGACTACCTTTTTTAAGTTCCACTGCCCGCAACTTAAATAAGAATTCTTGGGAATAAGGCGAGTATAAAAACGGGGTAAAAGAGAGAATGAGAAAGTCGGTTGTCCATCTCCACAGGGCACTGATCAAGAGCAAAAACATCATTAGCATTCCACCCCGTCACCGAGGAATTACTGAACGTCTAAGCCAGAGCCAATTGATTTTTGCTGCCATTCTCTTATTTCATCTCACGGGTGAAATATGCGGCTCTATGTGTTCGTCCATCTACGGAGATAGGCTCTTGATGATCCCAGTCAAACCATTGGAACAGAACTCTAACTAAAGGGTGAGGGAAATTGGAAATGCATGTCTTACTGCATTGCATTAAAGTGAGTGACAATACCACGCTGATTTTCATTTGTAGTGATGGTACTATCTCCCTTTTTTTTTCCATTACCATGAGCATACTGCTCTAATTTTGAGGCGGAGGGGCGGGTGAGTGGGTGGATTTTGTGCATTTCTGTATGTTGAGCTGAGAGAAGCTGGGTAAATAGGAGCATCAAAGCAATCTGCTGCTGGGCGCCAAGAGCACAGGCTCATTAAAGGGGGCCTTGGCTGAGGAGTAGCCAGGGAAGACATGCCAAGTTAGACTCCCGTTGTGACAGACAGTGCACTTTAGCTATTAATCAACAGGCTGAGAAATTGAAAGGACAGCGAGCCGCTAATGGAACAATTTGTCTCACTGTGAGGGATTGAATTTCACTGCAACGAGGCTCAGCATCATCTCACCCAACGCCTAAAGTCACTCTCTGTCAAATTCCTCTGTTTTTCTGCTGCACATTTCCTCTAAATAATAGCATGCATCAGCATCATACAGTATAATATAGGGCTTGTTGAAATGGGTCACTTGTTATATTGTGCAATCAATAAGCTACTAGCGTCTATACTGCCTTTTAATTTTGTGGCACAAGGTCACATTTCACCAGAATACTGAATTATCTCATGGCACAGAGGGGCAATTAAAGTCTATGCAACTGAAATATAACTTCTAATATATGCTTCACCTGTTCAGATCTACTGTTTCATCAGTGTGTTTTTTAGTCATATTTTGACTGTTTGACTGTTTGACTGCACAGCATTTAATCTGCTTCCTCAGACGTTTCATGGAAAACCAAACCCCTGTTGTTTTGTGTTGCACCAAAGTCATTTCTGCACAGTTTGATGCCTCTGGTTGCTCCGTGATCAACATCCTGGTTATGATACGGATACTATAAGCCCAACAGTGATCTGCTGTATACTCAAAACTGATACAAAGAAGACAAACAACAAGAAACAGAGTTAAATAAATAAAACTAATGACTACAACATCAACTTATAGCACAGTAAAATAAACCTGTGTCTCTAAGAAGATGAATACAAACTGGAATTCAGAGTCTATTAATACTTTTTTAAGCTGCTGCAAATGCAAAGCTACACTGAGCAGACTTGAGGACCTGTGATACATTTATACAGTAAATGTAAAGTAACAAAAGCATGCCTGAGGCTCATGCTAAATATGCAGTTCCCCTGTTTTCCAAAGTGTCTCTAACCCACAATGCCATGCTGCTGACAGGTGAGATTATACTTTGACACACAGCCTCTTTGTCAGCCCCTTTGGCTGGCAACACACTAATATTTATTCCAGCTGCCAGCTTGATATTAACTAACGATGTGTGATGAGAGTGGGAGCCAAGTTTGTAACTCTGCTGGCCTACATTTTTCTTTATCCTGTTATATATGTTTTCATTTTATTTTTCCCTCCTCTCTCCTGTATTTTTCTTTTTATTTCTCCCCTCTGCTCCCTTTCAGCTCGTCAGAAAAACACATTATTGATCCTGTTATTCCTAAATAGCAGAGTTGTCCCCATTATCTCAGGGACTGCGGGGGCTGTCGGGCATATAAACAGTAGTCTGCATTACAGGGTTCATAGCAAGTAGCAGCCTGACTCTTCCTGAGAAGGTCATAGGCTCTCACTGTCACATGAAAAGACTAATCAGGACACATTGAAGTTGGTAATAGACCTTAACATCCCATTTACACCTGATACTGAGATGGAATCTGTTTGATACACAATCTGCATAATAAACATTAGTAAAAATAAATAAATAAATAAATAAAACTTGCCTTTTTGGTTACACCTGGTCATCTTAATCTATTTTTATTTAGATCTGATCTTTGTCCTCCAGAGCAAAACTGTTTCTGAGGTGGTGGCACATCAACCCAAGACCCCCTTAAAGCCCCATTATGTAACTTTTCCACCTTGAAATAGTTACAAAATTATTGGAATGTAACTTTAAGCTGCGACCCGCAGTAAATAGCTGTCTGCTTAGTTACATGTCATGTGTTGTAGCTCTGGCTGGATGTGTGGCTGTGTCAGAAATGATGTCTGCTCACCAGTTTTTGAAACCAAATCTGCCTGTTTTGACAGAGGTTAAGTTGGTAACATGTTATTACTGGGTGTCTCTCTAGTTCAGGTTGTGTTAGCTTGGCGTGCTTAGCTGTTCCACTGAAATACTATTGCTGTTCTGAGTTGCGTGCAGGGCTTGGTCAAACTTTTATACATGAGGAAAAGTACATGTAATGTTGGAGGGGCGCTAAATCGCACAGAAACAAAATCCTATATAATGCTGCTTGAAAGTTAGGGAAAGATTAGGGTTAACAGTTTTAAAAAAAATCTAGAGTCATTCTTGCAGCTCTTTTCAGTCATACTTTTGGTTATGCTAACATGCTTACACTGACGATGCTAAAATGCAGATGTTTAGCATTTGTAACAGTGCTGTAGGAATTGTTATTATTATTATAAGTTTATACTTTATGCACGATTATTATTTTTGAAACACAAATGCAATTACCAGCAGTAAAGACTAACCTTCAGCTGTAAACAAACTACAAAAAGGTTAAACAACTTCAATATTACCACCGCTCAGCTTCCTATTACACTACATGATACACATATTATAACTTGTTACATCAACAAGTTAGAAAAAAAAACCCAAATCTGGTCAAACCAAAGTTTTTTAGTACCAGGTAGAAACTCACTAATAAACAGAACAAAATATGAATGTAAGAACCAAGTTTCATGGCAATCCATCGAACAGTAGTTGAGATATTTTAATAAAACCGGAAATGTCAACACATGGTGTTATTAGAGGAACAGTCAGTGGATCAGCTTCATACAATACTTTGGAGGATATAAATGTCCAAATTAAATGCAATCTATCCATAGATTGTTGACATATGATGACCATGTACACTGTCAGGGCTGAACCAGGAAGGAGGAAGGAACCCAAACGCAGACAAGACTTTTTCCAATCAAGTTCCAAAAAACGAGCTTTATTTAGCAGATCTTGGCTGAACAGAAAAACCACAGGGATCACCGGGATAACAAGAAGTAATGTACCAACACAAGACAAGGAGAACACGAAGACTAAATACACACATCAATAAAGAGACACAGGTGGGAACAATTAACACAGGTGAAACACATTGGGGTTAACACAAAAGGCAAAAGTAAACCTAGCGACAATACCGGGGAAGACAAGACTATCAAAATAAAACAGGAAGTCACGAGACAACATAGACACGAGACAACACCAAATCCAACTCAACTCAACACAAGAACATGACAAAAGGCTCAACAAAACAGGAAAGCATAAGCCAAGAAATCAAAACACAACCAAGGACCCCCCCTCCACCCCTCACTCGTGACAGTACACAGCTAATAAAAGGCTGTGATTTGCTTGTAAAGGCGTAAACACTGAGAACTTATTTTGGATGATAAAGCAGTGGCTTGGATGAGGCCAACAAAGACTCCATCTCTCTTTTAAGGACAGAGATTCATAAGTATGAGATGATATATACTAGATCTGCTCTGCACTACATCCTAATGAACAAGAACTTGACATTTTCTGACATTTTTAAACTCTTACCTCTCCTCCTACAGAATCTTTGTCTTGGGCAGCAGCTTTTTCAGAGAAGAAACAAACAGAATCCTTAAACTTACGACTTCTGTCCTGAGTGTCTACACCAACTGCACAGATTAAAATAGACACAGTTCAAATCCAACTGATCAGTTATGATGCCCAAAACATAATTATCCCAACAATAATATTTTCCATAATATAGCTACCTAAAGAGGAAATAAAGTACTTTACAAAGGTATAAAACTGTATGAACATGTACATTTGTACATTTATGTTTGGACCAAATAACTGAATTGAAAATAGGGTCTCATCAGACCCTGTTGTGGTTTGAAATCAGAGTATACCAACCATCTGACTTTCCATGCTAGCTTAGATTTAAAAAGCAAACCATCATAAAAATTAATCTGTTAATAGACAGACCTGTCAATGGCACAATCAATATATGCAATCTGTATTGTAATGCAAGATTATTTGGTAACTACGGTAACACATATGCACATAAGTACAGATACCTTGCCAGTTTTTGCAATTTCCCAATAAAAGTGAAATATGGAAGCCATACACACAAAAAACAAACCACAACATAAAGCCTCAATATGTCTTTTCTTGTCTCGTTGGAAGTATCAGACGTTTCCTTTTAAACACAAGAGCCAGTTACTTAGTCATACCTACAAGCAGAAGATGCAGCAGAGGTAAACTTATTCAAACTACATGAATAGAATACAGATAGTTAACTAACCTTATATGCAGCCATGTTCTTGCAAGTTTGTCAAAATAAAATATAAGGATCAGAATAATCAGTTTGTGAAGAAAAACCGTTGGGAGACTCAGAACAGTTGTGTTTTCCAGTTGTGATGGAAATGTTCTCCACACTCTCAATCAAACACTCAACACCAGTTGAAGCCATTAAGGCCACGCTGCGATACCACACACCCGTCTCACTATCTAACTGTTAGCCAGAGGGGTTAAAGAGTTCTGTGACCTTCCTCTGTCTGTGTGACAGTCTCTCTCTCTCTCTCTCTTTCTAACTGTCTGTCTCTCTCAGAGTGAATCATTCCATTAAGATCCCAGCATGTTGCAGAAAGGAACGGACCTGATGGGCTCGAGGCTGCCACATATCCGCCATGACAACCAGTGATCGATGACGAATGACGGCTCGCTCTAATGAAACCAGGCAAAGGGATTAAAAACAACCCTCCATAACTTGCCAGGCTGTTAATACATTCCCCACCCGTCTTCCTTGGTTGAATCTCCCCTTTCTTTGCCACTGCCACACCCTGCAATTTCTGTTGTTCTGTTTACTCTTGCCTGTACAGTGACATAAACATTTTTGCAAACACAGACTATTACCAATTTTTATTCTTTGGGCAGTATGCCATATGGCTCAATTAAGCTCCCACTGAAAAAAAAGTGCATGTGTGTTACTTTAAAAATGCCTGCTTATTATATATTTAACCTAAGTGACAAAAATGCTGAATGCAGAGCAAATTTGAAAGGTGCCACAACTGCAGATAAAGCCAGGACAAAGGCACAAGAACAGGCAGCTTCTTGGTGGGAAAAATTTCAGCCGAAGATGCGTCAGCACAAGTTGAAAATGTCCATCTTTAGGAAAAGATTTGGTCTTCTCCCAAGATGTAATGACTCCACTTAATGGCTGTGCAGATACAAGACAAAAAAAGGAGAGAGACTGGGTTTAAATAGGTTTTATTAGAGTCTGCAGTGTCACATAAAGACTTACACCAGCACACAGACGTGCTGACTGGCGCAGCTAATGTCTGTAGTTAATTCGTAAACTGGCTGTTAGTAGAAAATAACAATGAACTGCATGATTAGGCCAGATTTGTGCTAATAAAGGTGAGTATAGCAGTAGATTTAAGCTGAATAGATCTTCATGTTCTGTGGTCAACATAAGAAATACAAGAAACGTGTCCCTATTTGAGCACTGACACTGGTTCCAGTTTTTCTAGCAGAAAATACCAGGCTTTGAAACACTGACAATTATGTTTTGTCACTTGGGACAGCACTTCAAACCAATATTAACACATCACCTATACCGATATAAGTTACCCTACTTTTGGCTCAGTTTACTCCCTAAATAACGGCTAAGATGTCTCAAGTTAACCCACATGTTCTGTCTTAGTAGATTACTTGTAATTAAATTCAATCTGTCGATGTTCAACCACAAACAGTGTGTGATTAGTCACAGAATCCTGAAACAGTAATAGCAGCCTCAATTGAATCAGCTGCCCCAAACTTTCAATTTATAAGGGAGGCCGGAATACATGAAAAAAGTGAAGTAGCCACTTGGCTTAATGTGTTTACCAGTGCAGAAAGCTGTCATAAGGGAAATTAAGTATACAAGTTGCGATTCAGTCGAGTTCCTTCTGTCAAGTGGTATTAGTATAGGCTCCAAAACACAGTGCAAACTTTTCTGATTATTCTGCCAAACTGCCACCTGCAGTCTGTGTTAACTGGGTTGTTCTAGTGGTTTGGATTTTAACATCAATATTCATAATCCCAAGGATGGCTCCCTAAGTAACTTTTGTACATCCTGGACTAATCTGGACTTTCCTAGCGTGTAACAAATTTATCACACAACAAAGGCCATATTTTAGATCCCATAATTTCTCCAGGTCCACACATTTTTTGTTGACTGATGCCCTTTCTAATCATTACTGTTTTTCTTAAAGTGACCATTTCTGCCGGCACCAGCAGGATTCAAACTGAAGTGATCAGAAAGTGCTGCATCAACGAAAGCATCTGGGCAATATTTACCCAGGTTTTCACATCCACAGCACTTTTGCCTTCAGCTTCTGTCAATGATCCTGCAAAGTTCTCACTTCTAATGTTATGAATTATATGAATGATCAAAGTTGTCCCTGGTAAGAAAAAAAATGACTCTACACACTGGTAAAAGCTCAAAACAGAGAGAGAAGAAAAGCACAACGCAGGTGCTGAAAAAACAAACTCCAAACTAAAGAGAGACATGGCAGTCCTTATTTAACTCAAAATATGACAAAAATAATTTGAAACTATGGCCTTACTGCGCTGTCCAGGCTCTCTATATACAGGCTTTCTATGAAGTTTTTTAGCTGCGTAGGAATAGATGTACTACAGATGGTCAACAGTTTTCTTCTTTAAGGCTTTGATTCAAGGACCATGAAGACCACATAAAAACCTCATTTAGGAGAGTTTAATCTGGATTTCTCAGTAAGAAATAACTACAGGTCAAAATCAAACCTACCTTTTTTGAGGATGACTGTTAAAAAGTTTGTTTTTCAGCAACTCAACACCTTCTTGGTGCAAAACAATTCCTCAAATAGTTTTCTGTCCTCATTTGACCCCACCAGAGCGCTGAGACCACACCTGTTAAAGTTTTAAAGCAGTAACATCGAACAAATGTTCAAATGGTGCCATATAAATAAACTCACCGTACCTTACATTATGATGGTTGAAAAATGTACCAATTAATTCAAGCTCAAAGACTGAAAAAAAACATGTTTGTCACAAACACTGAAGCAACCACACGTGTGCACTACTGACATACTACTACAAAAGGGCATGTATAAAAAATAATTTTTATTTGTCTAATTTTATTCACATTTTATTCACATTATCCAACCTTGAACTCATATATTTTCTATCTCAGCAAATATAATATTTCAATGTATATCAATAAAATCTATATAACTCTGCTGTTTTACTGTACATCCCGTAAAATTCCTATTTTTTGCTCACCGGTTCCCTGAATTTATTTCAAATGTCCAGTTTGCTGTTTGAAAAAAAATGATGTGCTTGCACACAAAATCAGAGACATAAGAACACAGACAAGTATAGAGAGATTTAGGAAGAGTTAGAGAAGATACACTGGGAAGAAAAAGTACGCACTTATGCTTCAGTCCAAAAAAAGACAAAGGAGAAAGAGAAAAGCTCTTCTCGATGGATGTGTGGGTGGATGCTGAAAGAGGGATGGGGTGAGATGAAGAAGATAGAGAGAAGGGGGGCTGAGATGAATGAAAGACAGAGGCCCAGATGCTCAGATAAATTATTCACTTCATTCTTCAACACTGTCCTGCCAGCTGCCTTTCATTGAGCCTGTCAGGTGCCCAGTAAGGATGGCATGGGAGGAGAAGTGTCACTCATGCCAAGGAGTGCAGGAAAGAAAGTGAGCTGAAGAGAGGATAAAACTTTTGTTTAAGTCCAGTGTGTAGGATTTAGTGGGGTATTGGCAGAACAAATAATTGACTTATTATGCAATTACAATTATAAAATATGAAAAACTAGTACCGTAATTTCCGGACTATAAGCCGCTTCTTTTTTCACATGCTTTGAACCCTGCGGCTTAAACAGTGATGTGGCTAATTTATGGACGAAAATAAACGAGAAAGTGTGTGTCGAAGTTAGGCCTGCACGATTAATCGTTTTAGAACCTCG
>JAPZDY010000014.1:16295688-16307031 GCA_029783645.1 Ctenochaetus hawaiiensis | reverse complement strand
TGTTATATTTTTCTGTGTAAATATCCCATGTTACAACATGAACATCTGCAGCTTATAGACAAGTGCGGCCTATATATGTACAAAAATTTTTTCTTTTGAAATTTAGTGGATGCGGCTTATATTCAGGTGCGCTCAATAGTCCGGAAATTACAGTAGTAGTTTCAGTAGTGCAACTTGATTAAGTCCTAATTTTAAACTAAGCTCAGTTGAATTTACAAGAGTTGTTGCATCAGCCTCTGATTTTACTGTCATGCTATACATGATAAGACGTGTTTTCTTTTATCAAAATAATTCCATAATTTGTAATCTGTTGAACAAAAGAATGAAGATGCTCGGTACAGTGTATTTGCTGAGCTGCAGGCTTTGCCGTCTCTGTTCTCTACCTGTTACTCATTCTCGTGTGAGCGCTGTGATAATGAGTTCTGAGAAAGAAACTGTTGCTGAAAAACAGTCTCCACTGATGACGCAGGCTTATACAAAACTGCTCAGACTGCCTCTCAGACACTGTGCCAGCCTCCATCTCCCTCACACACAACTACACACACTCCATTCACATTCAAGCTGCATCTAAAAGCCCACAGTATTCTCTTTTCATGTGGGTTTCTATATTTATCAGGCTGACAGTCCATTTGAGGAGGCTATAGTGTGTTTTCTCATATTAGACTAAAGGAGCTCGGTTGTTACATTGTTGTTGCCAGGATACACATCCGGTTTTAATCCCACTATAGGGATGGTCAAATTTAGAGAAGCTTGTTCCCTATTCGAGTCATGCCTTGAAAAAAGAGCAATAGGTTCTTCTTGATGGATGAGCACAGCCTCTCCCTCACACAAAGTGCTCAGTTTAGGTGTCCTATACTGGAAGTGTGTGGCATGTCAGAGTTAGCTGAGGTTGTCTGATGTCTGTCCATTAAATATGAAGCCACAGCCAGGAGGTTAGTAGCCAAGCAACACAAAAAGACTAGATGCAGAGGGAAAGATCCAGCCTGGTTCTGTTCAAAGTTAAAAAATCTGCCTGCCGGCATCTTTAAGGCTCATTAGATAACATGTTACATCTTGCTTGTTTACACCATACCAAAGCAGAAATGTAAAAAACAGGATTTTTTACCCACTAACTGTTTCCTTCTGTTTTCCAGAAGGTCTGAGGTCAGCCTGTCCTTCAGAGGAGTTTTTAATGATAATCTAAACTTACAGAGCACATGTCATACTAGAGGAGGATAAACAGAAGAAATAACCTGACAATTCAAAATCTGCTCATAATATAGGCCTATTACTCATCCATAAAGCTTTAGTAAGGAACTTGTAACAACGAGGCAACATGGAACTATGAAGCAGGATTATAGAATGATGGCCAACATCCTGTTTACACCGTCTGCTCAGTGGAAGAGGCATGTCAGCAGTGTAGCTGCTCTAGTCCTTTATTAGGGTCCAAAGTGACATGTTTTGCATGTGCCAGGAAAAAAAATGGGTGGTAATGGTTGTGTCCCAGAGCCACAGCATGCTAGCTCCAACTAATTAGTAAGCAAAAGAATGAACTAAATCAAAAAATCTTTGTTCACACTTTTTAAAAAACAAACAAATTAACAAATTAAAATTAGATTTAACAATTTCAATTGCATTTACTCCTACTGAACCACAGAGAAGAGTCTTTCGAAACCATAGCATATAACAAAAGCAATGCGTGGATCCATGACCAATTGTGTGTTTGTAATTTGGGTGAACTGTGCCTTTAAAAAATAAGACAGGTAGTGAAAAATCCATTAAACCGAGAAAGCTGGCTGAAACACAGCAAGTCCAACATGCATCTTTATTGCTGCGGATTAGCTCCGGCTGTAGCGGTTGATAAGTGAGGGAGCAGGGATTTGGATGAATGACCTCAGGCTTCCTATCAAACCCTCATTGAAATGTGAGAGAGAAGAAACACAAGACCTGACAAACAACCTGGGATTTAGACAAACAACCTCAGATTTTCCTGTTAAGCCAAATCTGTCACAGTGACAGTGAGCAGACCTCCCTGCTGTGATATGCACACTCCTTCTCCAGCTCACCTGACGCTTGAGCTTTGTCATCACACTCTCAAAATCCAAAACACAGCCATTTAATTATATGGCACAGCACGCTTCTACCAATAACACATGCAGAGTAAATTGATTCTCAGTCATTTGGAGGTCCATTTTCTGCTGCTGTTCCACTCATTTAATTCGTGGTGGCTCAGAGTGACTCGTTATGGTTCCATTTAGGATAATAGCACTATATTTGACTTTGCAAAAACTGAGAGGACACGAAAACAGGCAAATACTGTACTGAGCTACACTTCCTTCTTTTTCCACACATATAGTTTTAAACACAGTTGGCTTGGTCTAGCTTGGCAGTTCATTCACAAGCTGATGGGTGCTAATTGCTGCAAAGTTACGGGTCTGATTTCGAGCACAGGGGTGGCGGTCCGGATGAAAGCAGCTGCCGGGCACTCAGGGGCCACATTAACAGCCAGAGGGGCCGGTTCAGCCAATTACAGAGCAGCTCTGCCACATTACACTCTAAACATCCTCCCTGCCTGTTCATGTGCATGCCGGTGTTTGTTTTGAAACTTTCAGATGTGCAGCCTTGCTTGACAGCGAACAGCATCCTGATCTGAGCTGAACACAACTAATTGATGTCAGTAGTTTAATGCAGCAACTTTTGGCTGCCACCGCTAAATAATGCATGAAAAGCTAAACAACTAGATCTCAAAGACTGTCTCACTGTAAATAAAGTATAATGTTACACTTCATTAGACAAGGGAAGCTGCCTGTACTTATGGCAGATTATGTCAAATTTTTAACAATCTCAAATTTTACTTCCACATACTGCTACAGTAAAGGCAAAAGCAGAGTCACAAGCCTGAAGATTTTTTTGTTTGTGAGTTTAGCATTCTTCAATCCATCCTGCAAACTGTTGAACAGATAAAGTAACAGCTTTGATAGATGAGATCACAATTTTTCATCTTGTCTTAACAATAGTTAGGTGACCATAGGACATTCATCCCTCCTGTTCATACCGGCTGTTAAAAAGATCTCTTTGCTTCGTTTTGCAGAGAGATTCTGCAAAATTGCTGATTAGAGTCCCGTCTTCAAACCTTATTTGTTTCTTCACACCAAATCACAAAACATCGGCATGATGCTGCCTGTGTGGGGTTTCACAGAGCATGCAAGTGTTTTGGAACATAAAAAGGTGTGACAGGCATCATGTGTGACACAACAGCATCATTGTAGTGTGTTGCATACAGGGTACATGTTGGGCAGTGCTTCCTAAACAAAAACAATAGAATAACATGGCAATAAAAATCATTTCTCTCTGATATGTCTGTAGATCTCTTCCTCTGCTTGGAGCTTATGAGGCTCCTGGATCAAGGGCAGACATTGCTGGCTGTTGCTCTTCTTCCTCTGTCGGAGTTAGCTTCTAAATTTGGTTAGCTGTTTTAATCTCCCGCTAGTGAGTAGCACACTTAACACTCTATCAAGATGCTACACCCTTTTTTCTGCTCTGGTTTCTGAACAAACTCAGCTCTGTTACTGCCTCCCTTACTTAGAGGCAGAACAACAAATACCCCAATTCTACCTTCTTAGTTTATATACAGAATGGTGAGGGGCAAAACCAGAGTGATGTTTCCACCTTGAATAGTCTGTGTAAAAGAGGCTTTTCTTAAACATGATGGAGGAAACAAAAAACAGTCTTCATTCTGTGAAATATACCTTCCAGAGTTTATCTGAGGCTAGTGGGAGGTTTAATCAGACTGAGTTGGACATGTTTCATGACATCTTAGTAACTCCAGTGTTTTCCTCATTATAAAAAGTCCCACTGTCTGCTGTGGAAAAGGCCCGTCTGTCAACTTGTGTGACCTTAATGTTAAGTAATTCGATCATAAGTGGAATTATTACTGTACAGGTAATTATGACATGGACATTATTTATTGGCATAATTTGCCAGAGTAAATCTGACTGCTGAATGTCTGTTTGAATGTCTTTTATTTTGTATGTGAAATCTTAATAGCATGATCTCAGCCGGCACAGACACACACACGGACAGATGAGTCACAGACTCTTAGCCCCAATTCAGAAATGTCTTTCTGACAGCTTATTAGGTGACTGAATAACAAATAAAGTAAAAAAATGTATATATGTTCATAATTGAGTATTTATGTGGCTTTCATGATGAATGTACAACTTTATTCCCTGTTTCATGTACTGTAGCTCAAATCAGACAAAAAAAGGAAAGAGTTTCAGAGTCCTGCACATGATATCTGATTTAAAGCAGAACATCTTGTATCACTTTATTTTTAAATCCTTAATGTGTACATTTAACAAATTAATTCAGCCTCTAATTTACTAACAAAAGAATTAGAGCTTCTATCTGCAACAGGGTCAGAAAAGTTACACAGCAGCTATACAGGCATCACTGAGTGACATAGTGTAAAGAGAAATAAAGTCATGGCATCACATGATGTGCATTCATCAGAATGTTAATACTGGTGGTCTTATCCAATAGTAAATCTAAATTAACATCCTTGTACTGTTCCCATTTGTAACTACCTGATGAGTGAGTGACATTTACTGCAAAGAAAAAAAAAGCAGGTAAATATGATTGAATTCAAGGTCATTGCCCTGTAATTATTCTCCTAATTAACTCAGTCTCCCTTTAGTTTCCTTCTTGTTTGATAAGTCTGCATTTGAATCAGGTTAAATGAGAAACAAAACACAATTTGATTATTGCTGTACAGAGAATTCATGTCATGTACAATTAGCAATTAATCAGACTGAATCTAAATGAGCAAACTTGAAAAAACACAAGCTCTGGACTTTTTGATGTGAAAAAATGGATTTGCACAGGCTATAGATCACAGGATTTAATGTTGCTGTTTATTTTTAACTCAGCATTCATTAAAGTGGTGGATAGGCTTCCCTGGAGGTCAGGAAGCTCAGGATGAAGGAGGAAAGGAGGATGAGACCAATTTTCTTCCATTACCTGAGATTAGGATGCCTTGGATGGTTTACTGCGCTCCGTTTCAGGTCCAAGGACAGACACAATGCTGACGGGCCACCGAGCAGACAGGCAAAGAAAAAGCGTAAAAGGAAAGGTAGAGACGGAAACAAACCAATAGATTGAAAGCACATGAGAGGGCGAAAAGGTGCAGGGTGTCTGAAGGATTAAGAAACAGATGTCAGCCAGACAACAAACGCTGCCCCAGAGAACGCATCTTGGTTAACTTTGGATCAAAAAATTAAAGGAAATTTTAAAATAAGTGTTTTCTTTTCTCAGTCTCTCACCAGGCAGAGCAGACTTTAAAGAGAATTCAATTAAAATGTTTGGAAGCGCTGTTTATTCTCCATCGCCCGAGGCTTTCCTGTGTTGTTTTAATGCAGTTGTTCTCAAACTTTTTCTGACTGTTTTCATTACAGAAACTGAAAAAGTTTTCTCCTCCAAAACCCACATTTTTTTAATCAATAATTAACAAGGACAGAACAGGTAGCTAGTAAAAATGGATAAATCTTTCAAATCCCACTTTAAATTAATGCAATAAAAGGTTGGCACAATGATATCAACAAACTCTTTGTGTCATTTACATGAATGATCATCACATAACTTACTTTCAATTCATATTTTCCTCCTGGTCATTCATGCTCTAATAGTGACACCAATGAGACCTGCCACAGAGGACAAAAAGTCATTTTCCATTAGGTTTGAATCTTAGCCAGCTGGACCTGGTTGTAGATACCTGGACACATTTTGCTCTGAACCAAAAGGTTTCCTCACCTCAAACTGACTGGAGGTGTTTAACTTCTTTGGAGTCGTTTGGCCAATTCAGAGCAAATCAGGCACCTTAAACACAAGTCCTTCCATTCATTTCACTGTGAGTTGGGCTGAGAGAAGCCCCCCCCCCCCCCGCCACAAGAGTTAAAACAGAGTCAACTTTTGTAGGAACGCAACCCGACATCATGCTGCTGTGGCCAATCAGCTGATTGGCCGATCAGAGAGAGCGAAGCTGAGTAACCTTTTCCACATGGGAATACAAAGACTTAATTTGCATCTGCAAACGAGCCGACACTCCCACAAACCTGCGGTGATCGTCACAATGCCTGATTGGATCTGAATGCCACCTTATCAAGGTCATTCATACCCCTGGTGTGCTTGTGCTCCTGGATGTTGCGATGACTGTCATTAGAGTCTCTGGAGTCTCCTGTGGCCGAGCATGAGGAACCAGCGTTGGACATGTCACATGAGGCCAACTGGGAAAGGTCGCTAAATCTCCTGGGAAGGAAAAGAAAAGACAGCATTGTAGGTGATTGATAAGTGGTGATGTAGACATCCCCCTCTTTTGTTGGATGGCTTCTCTACACTGACATAAATGGCCTTTCTATGCCCTGCTTTAAGTTATCTGTCCTTCTCAGCCAAAATACGTTCTATTGCTGTCCATTCTCAGTAACTCTTCCTGTGTGGAGCAAGTTAATTGTTCAGTCATTTGTTTACAATGCACAAGGCTTTGTATTCCTCATTACATTGGACTGCATATAACATATTTATTTTCTTTTCCAAGAAAAATCCACTGTTTTGGTACCTGTTGAAAATTCTCCTGAATTTCTCTGATATTCATAAAAAATTTGGAGAAGAGGGTAAGATAAGTTTAAGTCTGAACTGTTATGCACTTAGAGGTGGTGAAAGTGCAGTCATTCTGTACACTGGTAGAAGTACAGATACTTGCATAAAAATATTCTGGTAAAAGTTAAAGTACTGATTCAATGAATCAGGTTAAGTGGAGAGTACAGACTCTGATTCAAAGTGCTCAAAGTATGAAAATAAAAAGCAACCGTCTAAATGATATTTCTACCTCCTGTGTGAAGTTGACTGAACTGAAACCTAAACCGTTCAAATTTCACATAAGATTGAACAATAAATTGAAAATAATGAACATAAACATTGCTCTAATGTGCAAATAACTTTCAGCTAAAATACAAGCTGAAATCTAAACATGATGCTCCTGTGGTGTCAGTGATGTTGACTGGTTCACTTAAATCCATATCTGTTCTCCCTGTTTTATTTATGTTTGCTCGTATCTTTTCTTCAGTATGTGTGAGTCAACAAAGAGCAGATAAAACATGTCATTCCAGACAAATGTGTCATTAACACAGTGAACAATTTTGTCTCTTAGAAGACTGAAGTGAACTCCACTTGGTCTGATCTGACTGCTTTCCATTTGGCAGTCAGATCACAAATTAATAGTCGGGGTTCAGGGAAGTCAGGCAGACGCACAGTTTTGGGAGCTTTTAGGGAGAAGAACTGATTCTGTTTCAGCTCATCATTATGCGCTGTGTAACTGGGCTTCTGGCTGATTCACGGCCTACTTTTTGAAAATCTCATGGTTTGATAATTTGCCATTCAACACATGGGAAACACAGCAAGTCCCAGTGCAACTTTGCATTCTGGTCTTTCAGGCCCCTGTGGGTGGAGAAAATGGTGTTTCTTTTTTTAATAAATGTTTATCTGTGTCAATGAGACTTGGCTGCAAAGCATGCTTAAATCTTAAGAAACCGAATTTAAAAAAGTTAGAACTAAAAACACAAAATTTGAAGTGTGCAAAAAAAAAAAAAAAGATGAGAAACTCTTATTTTAATGTGTGTTTTTATCCACAACAGTTATATGAGTGCTGGGAGTTGGTTCACCAAGACTAACAGATGGTGGTGCTTTTTTCTTCAGTGGCAGCTAAATTATTGAGAAAAATGACACAGAAATTAGATGATGTAGTTAAAAAACTGCCAGTTAAATCTAGAACAGATAAATAAAATATAAACAAAATAAAAACTTAAAACACAAATTTAAATAGCTGGAAGGAAACATGCTTAATGAGCCAACTTGTACAACACCAGGACCCTAAAACAAAATAATTGTACTATTTTTTCATACTACTTGATGTTAAAATGTCTGCTGTAAAAAGGCCTCATATATTGACTTGTATCTGTGTAAATTTTGTTGCTTGAGAAGTGTTTTCACATTCCTCTAATGAGGGGAAGATGTCAGAATACTTTGTAAAATCTGAGCTTCAAAGTACGTCAGAAAGCTAGCTTTGGTCAGAAACTTGAAAGCTAGTGACAGACAAAGAAACCTGAGACTACCTGCAGAGAATAAACTCATCAGTACAAAGAGAGAGAGTTTCCATTGGCACAGTTACTTACACTGTGCCAACCACTGTTAGCTAACAAGCTAACAAAAACATAAACAAGCCAAAGATGCTAACTATTCTTAACATCTCTGTGTCTGCAAATTGCCATTTGTGGTGCACAGCAGACTCCTCATCAGAGTTCTAGCTTCTGAGGCTCAATCATTTATGACCGAATCAGTGTGTATTGTGAACACAAGCGCTGGCCATCTTGATGTGCGCTGCTCACGAGTAAGCCGTAGTTAGCGTACATTGTAAAACCAACCCCAGGTGGTCTGTGTGTGTGTTCGTGCACACTCTCACAACTACACACCCAGCTTTCTTCTGTCTATAGTGGACAATAAGGCATTATCTCATTCACACACAAACACACTTACATGCCAAGCGGTACTGAAAACAAAACAGCAGAACAAAAACAATAATCAAAGCATGTCCTCAAAATTAACAGCTCAATTCCATTCTTCACTTAAAAAAAAAAAAAAGATGGCAAACATCAAAAGTATGTTTTTTAATGAGGTTGCACTGCAAAGAGAATCATTGAAGTTGTTTACTATGTTCCCATTTTTAATTAAGCCAGCCAGGCGCAGTCTAGGGTGGAGAATGTGCTCTATTCAGTGGAACGGATACCTCGGCCATGATGAATGAGCTGTCATCTCCAATTGTTGCTGAACCTCTGTCTCCTTGACACTAGCCTATTCCCACCGCAGCTAGTCTGTGCTACAGCTCTCCATGGTCGGGAGGTCAGGGGTCACGCTAGTATGCTAATGTGAGCACCGGCATGAAGCCACATATCTACTAGCGTGGCATAAAGAAAAAACCTATTCTGTTATCAGTGCAGTCCAATACACGGTGAAAAAAGTAGAAAATTGCTTAACAGCACTGATACATGGTGGCTTTTACAATAGTCAAAGAAAAATGTTGCTGCACAGGTGTCTCAGACTGCGTGGAAATAGCCTGGAGTGTGAGGAAATTTCTAGGACAGGAGCCACTGAGGAACAAAGTTTTGCACTGCTGTGACAAGTGACTTTACTGTGGCACTGACCACATCCTCTGCAGGAGGCCTTTGATGCTGCAACAGTGGACATTAGACATGGTGTCACTTTAATCTCACAGAGCAGCAAAATCTCTGTTTCGATCTAACAGTTTGGGAAACTTTGTAGAGAAATGGCTGTCAAACCTACAATATCTACTCCAGTGTTTTAACGTCAGACTTGAGCATGATCTAGCAAAGCACATAATGTGATATTCAGACAGAAAAGAGGCAGATTTTGCACATAAAATTCTTTGCAATCTTGATATCAGACAGAGCTTGAAAAAGCAGCCTTCATAATTCTTGCCAGCAACAACATTTACCTGTATTTGTGCGTCTGTGAACGCGTTCAAAAAGCTTAGAAAGACTTGCTTGCTAAGCTACGATTAGACAGTCCCTGATGGAGGAGGGGGTTGCATGACTGCATGGCATCTTCACATCAAGTTTTGGCATGATGAAAGTATCTGTGAATGTTCTCATTCATCCAGGTCATGGTTATTCTGGGCAAATAAATCGAAGGCAACTGGACTCGGTAATATGTCTGTGAAGGTGAAACGTCTTCACAGACATATTACCGAGTCCTGTTGCCTTTGATTTGTTTGCCCAGAACATGATGAAAGTACCTTTTTTATCACTAAGAAGAGCATTTTTTTGAATTGCAATGTGACTTTGACTGCTTATAAAGTTCTGATTAATACTGATGAAGAATTTAATTGTCCGACTTGTATGGGACTTCTTCACTTGCCTCGCATCTTCACATCAAGTTTTGGTAGGATGAAAGTCACTTTTTTAGCATGAGAAGAGCCTTGTACATATAATACAGTGACTTTGGAAGCCTGAATCAAATTTTGATTATGTGTAATGAAGCATTTTATTCCTCCCTTGTGTCGGATTTTTGCGATTGTTTCGGCGTGATGAAAATACTTTTTTATCACTAAGGAGAGCATTTTTATGAATTGCAATGTGGCTTTGAATGTGTATAAAGTTCTGGTTAACAGTGATGAAAAATTTAATTGTCCGACTTGTATCAGACTTCTTAATAAACTCATTTTTTCCCAAGGACAAGCTGAGAGAATTTATAGCTGCTGAATCCTATCAATATATAAGTCCATCAAGTTGAGTAAATATTAAGACATTTACATTAAAGAAGTTATTTAAGGTTAAAGTTTTTGTTTCATTATTTAAATGTGCCCCAGAGCATGATGATGTATCAAACAAGAGTTTAATGAGAGTTCAGAAAGTGTGTTTATGCTTCTGAGACATCTTCTGCTATTAAATACAAACCACCTGTTTTCAGCAGACAGTTGAATCATGATGAGCAGTGCAGAGGGAGCTGTAAACAACGTTTGTCACGATCATCAGGTTAAACTCAGAAGGTTTAACAGCAGGCATATACCTTGAGCCAAAGCCCTCAAAAGGAGAAACATGATTAGGATATAAAATTGAATGTTTGACTTAGAGTATTGCATTTTGTTTTATATTGTAATAAACCCAAGTCACATCAGACTCAGGGGACTGTGATGTGTTTTAGACTTTGCTGAGTTGCTGTTTAAAGTTATAAAAGTATGGATGGAGAGCCGCCCTCATCTGGGCCTGAGTGAGGTTTTTAAACCTGTAAATCACTCAACATCTACAATTCATCTTTTAATCAAAAACGCATCGAATGACAATTTGACAACAATGTGATGGTGTAAAGAAGCAGAGGATCATCACCTGATTTTGCAGCTTCCTGAGGCTTAACTGTAGTTTTAGCTTAATGTTTAGCTGTTTGCCCCACAGTTTTAACGTTTGAGTTCACTCTAAATCTTCTCATAATGTAGCTTTCAGCCACAGCAGGCAGCTGCTTTTTAGTGAGAGCTCTTAAAACCTATTGCACACCACCTGCTCATCACCAGCAGGAGACAGATACAGTTAGCATCTTACTGATGAGCACATTGGAGCATTTAGCGCTACGAGAACCAGATATTTGCCACAGGAAGTGGTAGAGATGAAAAATAGAACTACTGGAGAGTAAATATTGCACTTATAGTTGTTATGTGGCAGGAAAGAGACAGAGATGTTCACAAGTCTTTTTTTGCAAGTCCAAGTCAAGTCTCAAGTCTTTGGTCACGAGTCCAAGTCAAGTCTC
>JAPZDY010000014.1:16269668-16295588 GCA_029783645.1 Ctenochaetus hawaiiensis | reverse complement strand
CGATCTTATGTTATCTGTATATGTATTTGATATATTTTAATATCCATATTTATAAATCCTTATTTTAAAACAAGGAGGAGTCTGCTGTGGCCACATCCTGGAGGAAATATCTCCCAATATAAAAAGATCTTTAACTCCTGCCTCTCAGGAGCTCACAGAGTTGTTGAGAATGGCCTTGAAATTCTTGCCGCATAGTGGAGGATCCACCACTGGGTGATTGGAGTGAACCCTGTGAATGTGGATGCCATGGTAAAAGCAACAGAGGCCTTTCACAACTTCCAGAGGTGGAAGAAAAAAAAAACATCTCTACACTTAAACACTTGAGAAACCTGGGTTGGAACAGCTCCACCAGAGACAAGATAGCTGTACAGGAGGTTTTCAGCACCTTCTTCTCCTCTGCTGGTGAGTTGCGTTGGCAGCACAACATAAACTGATGTGCCCACCTGTCAACTCTGCAACCCACACAGCTGCTGCTCTCCCCCTTTAAAATAAAACAAAGACTCCTCTCTGAGCCATTCACTCATTAATCACAGGGCTGTTTATTTATGTTTCCCAAACAAGTTTATGAAAAACTAAATATGTATATAAAACTTCAGCAAATGTTAAGTTAGAAAGGCTTGACCTGTACATTTCTCATTTTATTCTGCCATTCATAACTTTCCATGCATGCACACTCATGATTTTTCTTGCTGGGCTATCAATTGAGTTTATTCAACTGTTCACATCAGCTGTTAAAGTCTGTACAAAAGCACAGTGACACATCTTTATTATTATCACAGTTACTGTTGCCTTTTTGATTTTTCTTTTTCTCTCTGTTAAGATACCTGTGCTGCCAGTACAGAATTGTAAGGCCAAGAGAAACAGGGACTTATTAACAAGACACAAGGTGGCGTTGTTGTGTTTTGGTTAACTTATTTAAGCCGCAACTTTACCTTGAGAGAGAAGAGGAAGAAGAGATGTCTTCAAGTCCAGTTGAAACGGATAACCAAAAAAAACATGACATCTCACTGGAGAAACCCTTTTGAAGACAAAAGAAACTGTTAAACAGAGTTTTTTGTAACCCACTGCAATTTTGCAAATAGTCATCCTTTGACAAAACTGACTTAAAAAAAATAATCATAAATCTGACTGGCTGAAGGGATGGAGACAACCTGCAGACACAGCTGTTTGAAAGTATAAAGGCAGTGACCTGGAGAGGCTGCTTAGTCCTCCACAAAACACACACACACACACACACACACACACACACACACACACACAAATCCCTCCAGTTACCAAAAATACACACACTCAGGACAGATTGGGACACATGATCACAACAAATGCAACACTTTGAGGAGAGACATTAGGTTGCAGGCAGCTAGCCTCTAGCTTAGTTAGCAACATTACATTCTTACCTTACTGTGTTCACGCTGCCGTTATGTCCACCCCTCCATCTCTCCATCACTGCCAAGTCTTTGCAGAGTCAACAGTTTTGTCACTCCATTGGCCACCTAAAGTGTCTAGACTCAATTAGGGGATTTATAACACTGTCGCTCAGAGCTGATGCCCCCCTACTACAAATCTCCCTCTAAAGAGAGCCAAAGACTTTCTTGTCAAGACCTAAATACCACCACATCATCACTTATAATCAAAATGTGTCCGATTAAAATAAATAGAAAAGAACACATCCACCGCCCTTAAAAAAGCTTAGACATTACATTTGTAACTCTAATTAATGTTACTCTATTTGCTTTTAAAGCCCAGATAAATATCTTGAAAGTCTATAGTTTTTACACTAAACAAGTACAGCTTAACATAAACACATATATATATATAGATATCATGTCTATTACTGTAACATCCAATGCCTTTAGGATAAGCTCTCCATTGAGCTGACTGACATGATATGACTTCCAAAACACTTTTTAACAGACGTGTATGGTTCTCTGTATATGATGAAAAACACGCTTTATACTTCTATAATAAGAGAGAATTTGATTTTGCTCTGATGATGTTTGACCTCTGCTTCATGTATTGAGGAACATCTGGGAAATAGAAGTGTGTCTGTATGAATGAAAGGAAACAATATGAACTACTCGAGCATTAAATCTCAAGGAACAAGTGATGGATTGCATTTGTCAGGATTCGTTCTTCAGGAAAACTCTGTTCTGTGGAAAAGCTGTCATGAATGTTATTTATACTTCACTCTTCTTTTCCCATGACAGTTGTTGTGAGATGTGGGGGCTAGACTCATAAGAAAGAGCTCACCCTGATCTACAGACACTTTCATCACCTGACTTTCAAACTTATCTTATGGCTGCCTTTTCTTTTTCGCCTTGCTTGAACAGAGTAGAGCTTGGGATGGTGGAGATGGAGGGCAGGATTCTTATGAGATATGGGGTAGATGGGGTGCACCCAGTAAAACACCAGGGGACAGAGAGACAGGGTCAGGAGATGCAGGAAAAGACTGTGAGCTTGAAGATACTGAAGACAGCAAAAGGACAAATGTCTTGGAGTCAGACAGAGGAACCAGTGATGACTGAACAGTCATGGGTGCCACACTGCTCCTCACTTCTCTCGCATGGTTTAATTCTTCTTAATTTCTGTGCATGACAATTTTTTTACAGCCTTTTATCCTCATCCTCTAAATACGGAGATAATGTGATAAATTTTCTGTAATAAAAAGTCCCTAACACTTTTTAATAAGGGTACAAATCATGTAATAATAAAACGCCTAACTGATTCATGACTCATGATAATTAAATGCATTCATTAATGTAGGATGCATCATGAGATCCTGTTTCTCAGTGTTGACAAATCATCAAGGCTATATGTGATTATGTCACGCTCAATAGATCATCAGATAAGAGATGGATATGGAGTTATTCACAGTTATTTGACATTTTATTCGATATGAGACCAAATTAGCCGGATTCATCTTGCAGAAGTTTATTTCAGGAACATGCATTTGCTCAGCCTGTAATGAAGAATTATAGCTCCTTATATACTCAGTGGTATTTCTGACACATTTTGTGTGTCTAATCACAAAGTGACTTGGTCATTTCTTAATGGTGAACAAAAGGGATTCATGAGGCCACATGCTGCACTAATTAATTAAAGTTTGCATTAAATATATGATTTTTACTTAGGTCTATGTGTTTTGCATACATGCCTTGTTTATCCTAATTTACTGTATTATATTTTATGAGGGACCCCAAGCTTTCATTTATTGTGCAACCCTTTATTGCACAAGGTTGAATACATTTCCTTGTGCCTTAATTTACCACAAATTTGCCGTCAGCGTTAAATTTTAAGTTGGATAATTTAGCTAATGGAAAAATTGTGACACATAGTGACTTACCATTAAACATCCCATAACTTTTTTTGGATTATTTCTGTGTTACACAATCAATGACTCAACTTTTAAGGCTTCCTGCTAAGTTTACATCATGTTATCTAGCAACACACGGTGGCATCATTTCATTTTTTCCTCTATCATCAGTTCTGTTTGCTTGCCAGCTAAAAAGGTAAGGATGAGCCAAGATTCAGACATGCAAGTTTAATGATTAATGGTTGGAGGAAGACAAATTTCAGACGTGGTTTGCACTGGCAGGAAATGATGGAGAGTGTTATTTAGAAGTAGAAGTATTTCATTTAGTTGTCACACATAATACAATAAA
Source organism: Ctenochaetus hawaiiensis (assembly GCA_029783645.1). NCBI lineage: Eukaryota > Metazoa > Chordata > Actinopteri > Acanthuriformes > Acanthuridae > Ctenochaetus > Ctenochaetus hawaiiensis. The sequence goes on along the minus strand of JAPZDY010000014.1, from coordinate 16,291,926 downwards.
TATAAACAGTATAGACAATATAAACAAAGATGTAATGGTCTGTGGTGACTGAACGGGCTCAGGCAGAAAAAAAAGCTTATCCTACATTCTTATCAATGTAAGCCACCCCACAGAATAAAAAAACATTAATTCTTGTAACCCTAAAGTTAGCTTCGTAAATCATTCTTTTAAAACCAAAAGTGATTTACTCATTTTTCAATATACACTGGCAAAAATAGACTTATATCTTAATTTAAACCCAACTAAAATTGAGCAGTAAATAAAATATGGGACCCAATAATTTGATATGTCACCTCATTTATATGGGACAATCAATATGTTGTGTCTATGTTAGTTTATGATCAATGACAATCCCCAGGAATTCAGCTTCAAAAACTTTTCATTTCAACATCACATATTATTTTGATTTTATCCTCATTTAACCTTTGTGTTTTTGTTTCTTCAAACCATGTATTTAGATTCCTTAATCTGATCTCTATTAACATCAAAGTCAAACTTATTTCAGCTTCCATTCAGTAGCATATGACCATACCTACATAACTTTATGCCAAAAAAACTTGCACATAAGGGACTGTAGAGATAAACACTGTCAAACCCCTTGTAAAGTTTGACAGCACCACTGTTTTGTAGCATAAAATAACAAGGTTTACACCACTGGCTCCACTGTTTGCATGCAGCGCACCTTAAACCTCCTTTGACATTGCAGCTTCACAGCAGCCAACTTGAGCAGTTTTGTGTCACCACCACAAACACAAAGGGCTGAAGTGCTGTAAGTTCTTTACATTGTGACCAGTCATTTATATTGATATTTGATCTACATGGTGACCTGCATTTAGTCCCCATAAACAGTCCTTCTCTTCTATTGAAGAAACTGACATGACATTTTTTGTCTGAAATTAATTTGTTGAGGTTTTAAACGTTAAATTTGAATTTACTGCACGTGAACCCTGCACTAACAAAATGCATATGTCTTGTTGACCAGCAGGTGTTACTGCCTACAAATATACAGCAGACTCACAGGACAAGACAGGGAACCACAGGGCCTTGTACTTGAACATGACAGGGTGGATCTTTACCTCCAAATAGCAGCACTTCAGCATGTCCCCACATCTCACTTTCACTTTTTACTGACCCATTAGCACAAAGAGGGCCGACTGCAATTTTAGACTCATCCTGATTGACCTCAAAGAATGGCTGCATATTAATCCACCCTCCCAAGATGAATTTTCCCTCGCCAAAGTGCATGTCATTATCAGGGCAGTATCAGGACAGCTTCATTTGCAGACTTGAGCAGAGCTGCTCGGGAGCTGGAGCGGTGCCAAACCTCTGATAACACAGATACCATCACTGCACCTCAAATTAACCTCCTTCAGCTTTGCCTTTGGCTAACTACACAGCTTTACACGGGAACAAGACCGAGGTGAGGGCACCTGGTGTTCTGTTCAGAGGGTAAGATTTTCTTCTTTGTCTGACATTACCTCCTCGTGAGTTCAGTCTCTTCATCTCGGTGACATGACAGCACAGGAGCAGGCAGGTGGTGGCTGCAGCTGATTTATTTCGCCTCTCATCCCCATGATTATACTATATTTAACTACTGTAATAACAGCACAGGAACTATAATGGATGTGATAGTTAAGGCAAAAGAGGTAGTCAGGGCATAAAACAAAGTGTTTTATTGCAGTTATCTGACAGGAAAAAGAAGCACTGTATGTATAAGTCTTAATAACGGACTTAATGTGGATTATGCATTTACCTTGATGCAACATTCTTGCATCAGCAGAAGATAAGAGGTCAACCCAAGAGACAGCAATCACATCAGCAATCACGCTTGTTACATGGCTTAGCATAAAACATGAAAGCTAAAATAAAAATTGTCTTATGCTAATCCACCACCATCCCTGAAGATGATGAAAGCTATGGACTAAAAAGCAAACTAGCCAGTACTTATCACCCACCGAATCCAGGGAGTCTCAACCTCCAGCCTGCCCCTCTCCCCAACCATTTAATAATTCATTGCATGAAAGCCTGGTGAAATATTGGAATTTGTGCTTATTTCCTCTCCTTATCTTCAAAGATTCACGGGAAATGTTTGTCCATTAGCATTATGAGGTAGTAACATATGTATATATAAGGTTAATCCCCAGACTCAGTGTTGCCTTCAGAAAAAATGTGCTGACAGGACACTGACACCATTTTGCTGATTATATCACACAGCCATCTGGTTATGTCTGATGGCAGGAAGAAGGAGGCAAGGACAGGATCTAATTTGGGTCAGTCAAGGTATATTGGCCAATCGGAACATCTCACTTCCCTTTGAAGAAGTATCAGCACTCATCCTTATCGGACAAAACATGGTTGTAGAGGAAAGCAGAGTGGGAATAATCCCCGCAGGATATTGCCAGCATTTCCCATCCAGAGGTCTCTATGGTTATTTCCCAAATAGCTAATTTGGTATGCCTCTATTTCAGTCTTTTCACACCAAGAAAAAAAAATAGTAAAGCAATTTGTTAAAGTAATATTATAGTCATATAAACTAAATTTTATTTGAAATTCTTGTGTTTGTGAAACAGAGATTCACTCTTCTCCCAGCTAATTAGATACATCATGGTATGTGGCAGTCACATGCCTTGTTTGGAAACAATAATTTCTGTTACCTGGTATTTGTTACATTACATTTATGATCAGCAAAAGCCCAATAATTATAAAATGTGAATCCAAAAAATAGATAAATTGGATATTGATAGTAATGTTAGTGGCAGTCCAGTTGAAAAGAGTTACATTAGCATTAGCAGCTAAAGCAATATCCAAAGCACAGTGATTTGTGTTTATAAATAAATTTAAAACTTTTTTCTATTTTTTTTCTTTTTTCTTTTCCCTTATTTTCATAGTTACAGGTAAAGAGGCACAGAAATCACAGACAGAGTGTAATATGACTTTTAACAAAGAATACCAGCTTGAATGATACTGGCAACAGTTGCAGCCATGTGCTGTGTTCATTACACATGCATGTGTAATGAACACATGTCATGTTTGAATAAGTAAAAATCTGTAATGTGATCAAATCATAAAATATGGTTTTGAATCACGTTGCAGTGTATCATTTCAAAAGTATCTTTAGATTTTGAATTGGATTTCTAGATACATATCACATTTCTCAGAGGAGTTGATGCCAATCCTTAGTAATTATGGCGCTGTATATGACCTCATAATTTGGATTTACAATTAACTTATGTCCTTTTTCATCATTAATAAAGTTTGGCAATCATACAGTTGGTTATTTAATCAATTATAGCATTTCATCAGTTTGTTCATTTCACTAACGGTTGTATTTTTTCACACTCCAAAGCATCATTTCTTGTCTGTCACTTCCAGGTGCAGCTTGTTTCATGTGACGTCAGTCCGATGCCGCATGGCTGTCTGAAGGGCTTTTTGTTCCCTCATCTACTTCTCCTTGAGAACTAGATGATACTGTTCTAGTCAGAGGTGTCAGGTATCCTCTTTCCTTGTTCTAGAGGAAATAAATACGTGCATACCTGTGTGTTTGTGTGAGGGTGCAATATGCACATACTTCCACTGTGTGCATGTGAATATGGGTTTTTTTTGCATATATAGGGAACTTTTATCAGTTATGTTAAATCACATTCCAGTTAGTCATTCAACTCAAATATGGTAGGTTTAAAAAAACAGTGATGATTTTTTTTATTTTAGAAAAGATAAAAAATAATGATTGTCACAAAAAACCTTATGGCTGCGATATGTAATTATAAAAAAGGGGCTCAGCTGATATGAAATGCCAAGCATGTCGCTCACAGTGACAAACCCACAGAGGGATAAATGATGACTCTGCACTGTAGTGCCCCTTAAACTTATCGATCAATTTTGCATCTTTCAGCTCATGTTACAGCCTACAAATGAACAGTTTTGGCTCAGTTTCACTGTCCTCTTCTGCCCCCTTTCCAGCTGCAGCATGCAGCTGTTTTTAGCAGCATTCAAAAGGTCACCTGGCTCAGAGGTTATTACTCTGTGCAGCTGATTATTTCAACAGTAAACTTTGCCAACATGTTAGGCGCGTCAATTTTGCCATAATACAGAGCGTAAAATGTGCATGGAAGTCAAGTTGCCGGAAAAAGCTCTGACTCCAAATGGCCGGAAAAAAAAATTCACGATGATTCAAAGGAAAATTGGAGCTCATTGCAACATACTTCTTATATTTGTAATTGTGGCCCTCAGAAGTAATGTCTTTTTTTAGATGCTGAGATCTCCCACCTTTACAAGAAAGATGTAAAACTGAGCCACAACTTAATGACAATACTTTTCTAAGAAGCCCTGAGGTTTTTTTAAGATTAGTGCAAAAAAAAGACAAAGTTGAACAACAAAGTTAAGCTCAAAACTGTCTGTTGAGTATATTCATTCAAGTTTGACATACAATTGAGAACTCGATGTAATTCTGCATGGATCATTTTTCTGTGCAAGCAGCATTTTGGATGAACTCGCTTTCAGTCTTGCCTTCAACTAAAACAGTTGAGATGATATGGCTGCACCGCTGGCTTGTTTAAAACCTTTCTGAATGAGCCTCTCATATATTTTCTGCACAAAAATGTCAGTATTTTCATTGGTCTTGAATCTCATGTCAGATGAACCATTAAATTACTGTTTGTCTGCAGTGCAAGGCAACAAAACAAAAAAGTTGTCACCAAAAACAAGGAGATAATGTCTGAGGTGGAGCTGGCTGTGGGTTCCTCGTCCTCTGGAGGATCTGTATAATCAGTGTAAGAGCCCGGCTTGTCTGCAGATAAGTTTGGAGGACAGACATCCCTCCAGAATGACAATGAGGCAGCAACAGAGAGCCACAGCTGGATGTGACAGAGAGAGATGAATGAGAGCAGAGAGAGAGAGATCAAACCCCCACAGCACACCTGCTCACACCTGTTCACCACTTTTACTGATCCTCCTCCAGAAGCCTAACTCAAAGGGCGGGACAGAAATAGAAGCGGACAAGCAAGTGTGGAGTTAATAAGGAGAATGGCCTTTATAAAAGCTTTTATATTATGAATGACTATGCTTATAGATAATCTTCATAAGGATCCATGGCAGGCGTAACTGTGTGAATAGCTTAAATGAAATAACTTGTTTTAAAAGGTTATTATATAATAACTCTCACTGTTTAGTTACATTAGTATGAAAAATACTAATGAAAAATAACACTTTAAATTATGGTATTCTTTCCAATTCACACTGTAATTTTTGCTCTAACAGAGAATCAGTACAGTACGTACCAGTCTAGTATCATGACAGGGTGTGAAATTGTCAGGAGTTTATTCAGCAGGGTTTGTGTACATGGGTACAAATTGCAAATTGCTTTTATGGCGATCAGCACAATCTCCTGATAAGATCATTTTTTGCTGTGATGATTTAGATCTCTGTTGCTTATATTTCTTGCATATATCATATAGCCCACCATTAGAACAGCAGTCTTTCCCCCACTTTAAATAAAATGTGAGATCAAAATGCTGGACTGGCATATGATAAAATTGATGCTTGTACACACATGTAGCATTTGAATATAGACACAACTTATGAATTCCATAAAAACACTTTTTGTTTTTTTTTTTCACTAAATCTCCCAATTTTTCTTTTAATCTCCAGCCTGTGTGTGTTTTGAAGTCTGTGTTCAGATGGGTTCAATGTGATGACACAGGTGTGTGTGTACACACCCCAGTCAAAGCCTTTATCAACGTGGCCAGAGCAGAGCCAGGCCTGGCAGGTACACAACACACACTCTCAGTCTGTATTTTAGTTTTTCCCCACAGCTGCTCGAGAGCAAAGAGCCACAGAACAAGAACCAGCCCATGTCTTTTCATTCCTCCTCCTCCCTCCAGCCCCTGTGCTGGTCATACATTTACATTATTCAAACACACAAACGTGGTTCAAACATTGATTGTCATGAGAAAAAAAGGAAATTCATGTCCAGGAACTAAAATCATAGAATTCATTTTATTACTATTCAAAATGCTGCAAAGGATATGTTGTACAAACTGATATTTACTCATTGACACAAAGGAACAAGCTATGGGGTTAGAGAGTAAGGGGCTTAAATGTTATTGTAAAGTATACAACAGCATCAAAATCATCAAACAAATCCAGAAGTTTGGAGGAAGATAGAATGATGCTTTTTGGATAATTGTACTCTGATTTATTTTAGAAATATGCTGTTACCTACATTATAGAGGTACAGATGATAACAAAATAATGATGTTATAAGCTTACTACATTTTGCATCATTAGGTATATTTGTCTTTTGATTGTGGAACAAACAGAATTCATTAAAATACTTTAGATGTAAACATCATTGTATCTGCTGTAAATTAGGCCTACAGTAAAGGGTGGGCCCTACAGGATTGTGCTTACAGAGGCCTGAAGCCATACAGCTTTTCATGGACTAACAATGTTGTTACATAGGGTGCTGATAAGTGTTCAAATGGAGTACAGGAAGTAGGTTTTTATGATGAAGCAGGTCTAAGAGGATCAATTTTATGTCCTTTTACATTGTAACTGGGATCAACACTGAAGGACATCAAAACTACCATCAGTGAACTACTTTACTGATACTCAGTGCATGATATCAAAAATGAAAATGTGATACAAGGAGTGTGAGTCATTTCATAACTTTAAAAGTCAGCACGTCTCCTCTAAAGGTAAACTAAGTTCAAACTATTTCAACTTCAAAGACCGTCTGAGCGACTACTCACTTCACCATCATGGATGATTATGCACGCAACATATTAAATGGGAATGAGGTACTTCAAAATATTTAACCAGTTGCTCAGCAGGTCCAGTTGTACTGTGTGATGAAGGTATTCATTCTTTATAAATTCTCACATTGTTACCTCCTTTTTTCACAAACTTTCACTCACCTTCATTTTGTATTTATGTGTCGTTACTGGTTCAGCATAAAATGACACTATAAATTGAGAAAAATCATGCTGCATGTTGCTGGCTGTAATCTGAAGCTTTGTACCTCTAACATGAGATCCGGTTGATTGTAAGAAATGCCACTCTTCTGAATCAGACAGAGAAATATGTGGTTGAAGTTTAGCAAGCATTTTGATTTTGTTTGTGTTTAACTTTGTGCAGGACTCCAACAGACAAATGACGTTTTGAAAAGGCTGGTTTGAGTTAGTGCTCAATTTCAAGATTGCATCTCCTACATTGCTGTTAGAGGCTTGTGATGAATCCCAAATCTAAAGCTGGCAAGCCTGCAACCTCGTGCCTCTACTTACCTGTTGCAAATTTGAATAATTTTTTCATTGCTTTATTTTAATTGTTTCTTATTATAAATTTCAAATGCTATTTTGATGTTTCCTTTGAGTCAAATTTTCAATGAATTTCTATGTTTCTGCAAAGCATTGCATGACCTATATGGGTGTCTACATGGTGTTATATAAAGAAACCTGTTTGAGCCTGAATGTTTAGTTTGAAAAAGTGTATATGCTTGTGTGTGAGACCAGCTAAGTTTTCTTAATAGTCTCTTTTGTCTTACAAAAGTCTTGTCTTTTGGCAGGACTGATTCCTATTAAAACCCAAAAATCTCTCTGGGCAGGTGAAGCCCCTCAGGTCTAATGCTCCCTTATCCTGCTGAAACCACAAAAAACCTTTTAAAAATGTAACCATAACAAACTTTTATCTATAAGTTATAAGATATCTGCCAGATACAACTAGTCTTCATTCCCAAATGCCAGAATTGCCTACCACTCTACTCGGATAGGCTAGAAAAACATTGCTGATATTGTATGAGAGAGATGTGAACTACAGTCTCCAAAGTCAAAGTCTCATGCTATATTAAGCAGTCCTCCATAAGATGTTTTGCAATGGTTGAACACTTCTGAAGCTACTTTTTAGATCTTACATACAGAAATACTTTAAGAGGTCATGACTTGATGAGGCTGTTAGTCCTAAAACATGTATTAAAACATAAGATAAATGGTGTTTTTTTGTCACTTGATGCATACTGTAGCAAGTCAACATGTCTTCCTGTTTTCCCTCCGTGACTTTCTGCCTCCTCTTCCTCTCTGTCTAATCAAACCGCACAACACACTCAAATAAAATCCATTCCTTCATTAGTCTCTGTCTGGCATTGATTGCATTGATTATGGCCTGAACATAATGACTCATAGGAAGGGAGACAAAAAAAGAGATGAGTGGCTCAAGAGGGCAGAGGCAACCTTCTTGACCTACTTCCAGCTCACAGAAATACTTGTTGCTTGTTTTTCGGCCCTGTATGATTGATCAAATTTTTTTTTTTTTTTTTTTAAAAAGCAGGGATCAAGAGATGCACAAAACACAGAAGTCATCTTTCTTGAATACCATAGAGTAACAGATGGACAGATATGCTGGAAAGAAAAACACAGTAAACAACCTTCATCCAACAAATCAAACAGGTGCATTGTATACAGTAAAAAGCAAATTCATTATTTTGTTTGACACAGCCATAGTAGAATAACACAACATACAGATTTTCCCTTGATATCTTTGCCTTTTGTCTCATAGCTTTTAATCTTTTCCCTTTCAACACTTCTTTGCTTATTTTTCTCCGTCCTGGAGCCTATTCTCTATTCTGATTAATTTCACCAGCCAGCAGTTAGAGCTGCATGTCTAATTAAGGCATTGTGCCCATGGAATCTTCTTTTCAGTAATTGCCCCAGTGCTCTCGAGCTTAAGTAGTGTATCTAGGTCAGAGCAGCAGTGAACCATGGGGTACAGTGTGCGCTATGGTTTCAGAGTTTATGAGCTCCTTTCTGATCATACTGTGATTCCCTAGATCCTTCCGCCTCTTCACACCACGGTCGATAGAAACATGCTCTAATGGGCTCTGGTGTTAAAGACCATGCTGGGCAATCATCTAAAAAGCACGGCGCAGTGTGAGAGATGTGTGAAGCAAAACATGTGGATCACGCCAGTCCCCCGAGATGTGCTACAGGCTAACTCTGATACGTGTTTGCTTATATTGTAAGAGATTTAATAAGCTACATGTATAAGTCATATGTATGTAAGTTATTAAAAATTGTATGCAGTGCAACCTCCCACAATTTCTTATGAGTATTATGAGTTTTTCCTTTGGCCTACAATCCCCTCCCCCCTCTAGGGACCAGGTGTGAAGAGTGGCAAATTGAAAGGTCCCAGGCAATCATCCAGGTGCCCCACTCTGCTCAATCAGCTGGGGAATTCAGTGTGGGCCAGGATGGAGAACCAGCCAGCCTAACTAATATAGCTCAGCCTGCCAAGCCTATACTGTAGCCATAATATCACCTGCTGCTCACATACATAGCAAAAATGTGATTGACTGGGCTCTCAGAGTTGCTGGCCAAGCAGCTGCCTCCCCTGTGCAGCCTTTGTCAGTCAAAAGCAGTTTTGTTCGATCCTGTTTAAGAAAATGAATTAAAGAGGCTGACGCTGGGAGCAGTGGAGTTTTACGGTGAGTTATTCTTGTTTACTTCTGCTTCATTTTTTTCATGCCCCTTTCTGGAAAAATTAAGTTAAACGTTTCTCTGCAAGTTGCTGTTACAATTTAGCCACAAATCCATTTGGGTGTGTCAGAGGTTCAAATCTCTGTGCAAACAATGGACTTCATACACACTGAGAATCAATACCTGATACTGAGCCATGCATCTTTCCTACAATGAAGAAAAGCACAGGGTCTGACCTAACATGCTTGGAATAATCGTGAAGCTGGCTAACTTACAGTCAGAGAGCACCCCTTTTAGTCCTGTTGCTGTAAACCCATAAGGCTTTTCATTCTCTCAAGGCACATGTGCAGTTCACTAATGTAACAGCGAGTTACCACTGGAATTTTTCTGTCTTCTTAAAGATCAATCCTTGAATACAGACAGAATTAGACAGAACAGCTTCCCAGCAGGCAGCTAATAATTTAACTGATTATTATTATTGTGCAATACAAGGTTGTACAACAAAATGTAGTGAGATATTAAATAATCCAGTCAGTTCATTCAGCTGTGAATGGGAGAGCTAACATAATGCTAATAAGATTCAAAATCAATAACATTGGGTGTGACTGACAAATAGTAAATATAATGTCACAGTCTGTTTCACAACAAAACAAACAAGCTATTCAGTGATGTCATTGTCCCAAAATCAATATCCAAATTTTCACTAACAAATGATGGGTTGTGTGTTCTGTCGGCTGCAGCCTGAAGTACAAGTTGAATAGCAAATGGGATGTGAGATGATTACTTATGTAACAGACACCCTGCCGCCAATCAGAACTGAGTATTCAACCAGACCATGGTATTAACCCATATCATGTACCTCAGACTGCATCCAGAGGGTATCAAATCTTGTTTTAAAAAGTCCCAATTTCTAACATTCTTAAATATTTTTTTAACTTAAGGCCTTAATGCCCTAGAATGTGACCTTTGTGCCCAAAAAATAATTGCCTCTCTGCAGGCCAAGTGACCTTACTCCTTAAATTAAGTTATAGGCCCATGTCTGTTGCAGCTTTACACTAACAGTTATTACATTGGGAATTTTAGTTTGTCAGGCGGTCCATGCTTAGTTGCAGTTGCTAAGCCATAATTGGGAGTTTGTTGCACAGGGAGGGGTTCAGTGAAAGGTCACATTCCAGTTCAATACGTATTGAGGCTACAATCTCAGATGGCAGAAATAAACAAGAGAGATCTACATTCTACCAATGAGTCTGGCTAAACTAAGACATCTGAGGTAACAGATGGTGAATCAACTATAGCAATGCCACTACAACTGCCAGACGCAACCAGTGGAGATTTTTCAGTTTTCATCTTGTGTTGTAAAATATGGTGAAGAGCAAGTTTTCCTGTACGGATGTATGCATAGTAAAGGTCTTCAGAGCTCAAGGAATTTGAAACAGGAACTGAACCAAACCTGCCTGTCATTTCAAAAGCTGGGAAACAAATCCATGCAAAAACAGAAATGTCCATACTGACGGCACTGATTTCACATTGAATTGATATTAACAAGTTGTCTTTATTTCACATGTTATGAAAGAGAACTTTGTGTACTACCTCATGTAAGGTTAGTGACTTCTTCCCCTGTGCCTAGAAGTGATGGATACAATCCATCCTCCTGCCAAGAAAGCTAGTCAAATAAACACACAGCACATCCATCATGATCCGTGCTGCCTGGTGACGGCTGAGTCATATCAGATACACTCAGGTATTACACTTAATATTTAACCGACCTGGACCCAACTGACCTTATAAAACATGGATCCAAATCTGTACAATAGAGATCTCTGGTAGACAATAAGACCCTACCCCTAGACCCCTAGAAATAAAGAGTTTTTAAACAGTAAATTCTCAGTTTTCTTTAAGATGTTCTGGGTTTGCTTAAGGAAAAATGTGACAATAAGTTCAAACTTCTCAATTCAAATATTGTTATCTGTTTTAAACATTTAAAACAAAAGGAGAATTAAACCACACCCCTTTGTCCCTCCAGACTCTGTCTTTTTTTCAAAATCCTGTTTAAAAGAAACCACGCCTACTTGTGTACCAAAAGCATACAAGGCTTTCCATGGACTTCACTCTCATGTAGACCTTGACTTTGATGATTTAACGTAGCTGTTTCTTAAGTGATGGGGAACATTAATTCTGAAGGCCTCAGTTAGCAGTTTGAGTCAATCATAGAGGCTGTATTCCCTGCACCCCCCTCACTTTATCCACTTCTCTCTATTCACTGAAACACTCTTATCAGGAACCTGTCCTGCCGGGATGGATCCCAGGCCATTTCTGCTCGGCGACACACGCCTGATGTGCCGCGGCGCTTCATTAACCCGAGAGATTTCAGACCTGATACTAACTTCCAGCCTCTCTGACGGATGAGTCAGAGCCGGCTCCGGACATGGTGTCAGCCTAGTTATGTAGTGTCAAAATTAAGATCGACTGATGTGGGTTTTTGAGGTCAGATGGGAGTCTTCACATTTCATCTTTTTCAGACTATCAGCTGGGAAGTCTTCAGTTTCTCTACCATGTGTTTGAACTCTTTGCAGGAGTGAAAATGACTCCACAGATCAGATGGATTTTTGGAGGGATCACACTAGAGACGAGTTTAATTCTTTTTTTATTAAATGCTCAAACTAATTTATATGATCAATATATATCTTTTTTAAAAAAAAAAAATCTATGTACTAGGAATGCATGGCTCTACTTTTAGACAAACTGCATATTTTTACCTCAAGGTTTGTTGAGGTTTAAAGTAGCGGGAATCAACCAAGAGAAAACTGTATTTCTCCTGTTTAAAGGTAAGTGATGAGGGAAGGAAAGAGAAATACAAATACATATTTCAACACTTACAACATGCACCCGAGGGGATTAATATCACTCTCACCTCTGTTCAATCAATAGGGTCATGAGGCTTTAAAGCCAGGAGACAGTTAGCTTAGCCTAGCATAAAGGCTAACTCTGCTTAAATTGGCCTACTGTCTCTTTGCAGGTTGCAGGTTGCAGTGACTTTGCTGGCTGCCTGTGTGTGTGGCAACTGTGCTTGACAGCACTTAGAATAATCAGAGTCTTTTTTTTCCCAAAAGCATCACAAAGTAACATTAGCAAGTAAATGAGCAAATAACACAGTAAATTACCAATTTAACTCAACTGTCTCCTAATCACCTTGGTCAACAAATGTATCGACAAAGAGTTAGGCTGAATTGTGAAGCAGCTTTAACTAACTTCTTTTGCAAAGAAAGATCTTTGAAAAATCTTTGAGACAGTATATGAAGGCAGGAAAAATGCAGGAGTCTTTTTTTCACTGGTGGATGTCACTGTCAGGGTAATATTTTTTAAATAATTTTAAGAGTGGGCTTCACGAAAATGTTTATAATGCACATTTGTCATATATGTCAGTTCAAAGGATTAATTGCAGCACTTCCTCAGCCAGAGAGAAACAGAGGAAGCTGAAGATGTCAGCTGGAGAGCAACTTTCAACACCAATGCATTTTTTTTTGGCAGAGCAAAATCATGAAATTATATGTTTTAGTCTGGTTGGTGTGGTAAACAGCTGAATCGCATATTGTGTCGGCTCCGCTGTCTGTAAAATCAAACACACAATACTGGTCTATACTAAACTTTATGCCAACGAATCTAATAGATACTAACGTAGCACTAATTGCACTAACTGCAGAAGTTGGCATTCTCTGGATTGTGACCCAATTGATCCAAAATTAACTGAGATATTTCAGTTTGGACCAACACTTCCTTTCATATACAATATCACCATCACACTTATAAAACCTGTATTTTAAATGTACAAATGCACACGCTGAAACACTAAAGCTAAGTAGGACATTTGTTTCTAATAATCAGGTGTTTCTGTAAAAAGACAGCCAATTTCTTATTAATACTTGGCCAATGGTAACTTCCTCAGATATAGCATTAAAATCTTTGATCTAGCAGCACAAATAGCAAATGAAAAAAAGGATTTCAGGCACCTGCAGAAAATAAATAACAAGCGTTGTTTGCCTCGTCACATTTAATCAGGTGGACCACACTGAGATGTTTGCTTGCCTGGTTGATGGCATTGTCTGGCTCCACAGTGAGGTCTCTGTGGTTAGCTGGGTTACCTGACGGCATCTTGGTTACAGGGAGTCTCATCAGTGTCAAAACCACTTTTTAATCCTGCCAAGACTCCCTCCGTATTTCTCCTGAGCCCTCGTTACCATCTTTCACCCTTCATGCATGTGAGAGCACACTCATGATTTCTCCACATTCATATCAGCCTGTCCTCTGAGACAAATCAGCGCTGTCTTCATTACGCTGATATTTTCTGAGCTTAAGAGGAGCTTTGCTGCTGATGAGTAGTCCTGTCACAATTCAACAAGGTGTCCCCTCCTGTCACAGCCTGCTGCTACTGTCTTCACTTATCTCTTCCTGAAGCCTTCAAATCAATCACTTCATCACTCAAGTGTCTCCCACAGTCTCTATCAGTTCTCTTACCCAAGAGTCCACACAACAAACCTTTCTTTTACTTAAAATCCTCCTCTTTTTTTCTATTAACACTGCTCTATCTTGTCTTCTCCTCTCAGCTTATTCACTCTGTCGTACTATTAGAAATTTCTAACAGTTCAGTCCTCTCCTGTCACAATGGCAAAACAATATCTCACACACCTTTGTAATTCAGGGTGACTTAACCTAGCGTATTATCTGTCCTGTCTGCTTCTGCTTTGTTTATTTCTAGGTGAGGCAAGTGTCTTTGTAATGGATCTGACAGACTAGTGAGGTGCACTTCTTCACCGTCCTTGGCTGACAATATGCACAGTGTCTGGAAATCTGGGTGTAATTAGGAGGAGACAATGAAAGACACATTCAGAGACACACAGGCGGTAAGAGAGGTATTGAGCGCTGGAGGTGGTGTAATGCAGCAAATAGAGTCCAACCTTCATGAAGCGTGTGTCTGCTTTTTGTAGTTATGTGTATCGAATCCAGGCTGTGGAAGAATGACACAAAATCTTTAAGAAGCATTCATGTGTTTAATCCATTGGAACTCTCATATGAAGGGGCATTACATGTCTGGATTTGGGGAGTACTGCTGTGCATGTGAATTTATTTGTAGAATGTCTGGAAGAGTGACCCTAATAATGCCACCAGCATGCCACCAGAAAAGTTCAAGGAGTGTGGAGTGTGAAGAAATGGTGGTTAAAAGTAAATGAAATTGAGATGCAATGTGGGAAATAAGTAAATCCAGGATTGTTAGGGCTTGATTGATGGACCAAAATTTAGGATTAATGCAAATATGCCTTACAAAATTTAGTTGAAACACAGTTCAATTAGGCCTGTTTTTGATCTGCTGCTTCACACAACACTTATGCTGAAGTAAAACCTAAAGAATAGCAGGGAATAGTCCTATCAACATCATTGCTAACAACCTGGATGACACAGTGTTAAAAGCCAGATGAACTTTTGGGCTTTATCCTCTATGAAGTGGGTGAACTGCTACTAAGCATGTGTTGGCCCTTTGTGTCTCTGTCAGAAGCTCTGCTTGAGCGTAAAATCTTCAATTTTTAATCCAGTTTCATTGCCACATTTTTGCAGGTCTTTTAGATCTTGGGTGCGTGGTCTGCTGTTTCCAACAGGGCAGAAGATTTTAGTGATCGGTTGCATGGATTTCAAGGGCTTCATACATATGATCCTTGACTAATTCAACAAACGAATGACAAGACAAGGGAGTCCTGTATTAAAAAAAACCTTGCATCATTCCAAGCTGACAGAAATTCAGAGTGTACATAAGTTTTGAAACTTTTGAAAACTATGAAAGAAACCTTAAATAAGCTGATGAGTACATTACACTATCAGGAGAATCAAGGTAGGAGAGGCCCCATTGCTGTGGATGGCATTTCTTTTAAAGATTTTATTGTGGCTTTTGGCCTTTACTTGATAGAACAGAGTTGAAACGGGGAGATAGAGAGGGGGTAGTGACATGCAGCAAAGGGTCTGAGCTGGAATCGAACTCACAACTGCTGTGCGGAGGACTGAGCCGTCCGTACATGGGCCTCACGGGCTACCGAGTGAGCTAATTGGCGGCCCTGTGGATGGTATTTCTGAATCAGTCAGTAAGAAATGGAAACAAAGGAGAAATTCAGGATAACCATCACGGGCCAAATGGTGTCATAGGGTAACAAATCCTGCCCAGTTGTAGTGACGTTCTTATGGCACAAGGACAACAAACAGTACTCATGAATGCAAAATCCCTTTCAGGGACCAATAATCAGAAAACAATAAGTTATCTGCCAACAGCAATTCTTTCAATTTGTGCATGTTATATATTGAGATTAATTTTGTCCATGGAGAGATAGCAATGACCAAAATTAAATGAGTATAAAGAATTTAAATGAAATGCTTTAACATTTTAAGGCATTTCGGCATCTGTATGAAATAGCTCCTGTTTTAACTGTCCTTGGTGGCACAGTAAAAATAGCAAGCACTGACTTCCCTGCACAGCCGTTTTATTGACAATAAACATACTGAAACGATCACCTTGACAGCTTCTGTGCTGAATTACTGCCATAGGAGCTGAAGTATTAAAGCTGGAGCTTCTTATACTTCGGGGGCGGGGGCTCTGTGTCTTAATGTGCTGACAGCTGCTTTTTGCTGCTGGGAGAACAGCAATGTGTCGATTGCCACACAGCCACTGCTGCTAGCATGTAGAGGCGGTGATTTGGCTGTCACACTGAATAGGTAACACTGAAACATGAAAGAAGTTGTGAGTATCCCCCCATTCGCTCCTGTGGGAAATGGCAAAGTATAAATCAGAAAAATGCACAATAGAAAACTGATGAACTGAGTGAGAAAAGTAACTAACTCAACTTAAAGTGCTTACTCCCTCTCTTTGTGGCTGTATCAGTAGCAGTAGTAGCAGTCTAGTTATCTGTGACAAACAGTAAACTGATGGCAGATAGTATTAACTTTTCTGTGCACATTCACAATCCCAGAGGAGGAAATCTATTGATTGTGACCCAGTGACCTTTTCTTGCGACCTTTACTCTCGTTCCATTGTTTCAGATCACATCCTTAGTTTTCAAATGAGCATGTCCTGATCTGTTGCTCATACACATAGACTTTCTTTCACGTTTCTGTTTGGAGCATTCTTTGTTTTTGTGGCTGCATGACTTTCCCTGCAAAAAGAATATTACTTTCTTGAGAGTGCAGAAAATGACTATTACTCTTAGTAGGGTATGTACATTTTTAAACACAGGGAGGCTAGTTCCCCTTTCTTTTAGTTTGAATGCTGACCTAACCCACAGATGTAAGACTGATTTGCATCTATCACATTATCATTTTCAAAAACACTGAATTAAATGCTTTATACAACAGTAATACAAGTTTAGCTAGCCAATATACTGGTGTACTGGTTATATCACCTACCTTGGACAATACTGACTTCCATTGTAATGAGCCATTTTTTGTTCCCTACTCGTTAATAGATGAAGCAGTTATTCCAGTAAGAATTCTTTTTTCTTGTCCACATAAAGATAGTGTCTAAAATCAGCTTCCCATCAGTTTGGTGCAAAATTGCAATGCAGCATTGCAGAAAATCTGCATGTAACTTTTTTCTGCATGTCAGATTTTCACACCAGGTCCAGTACAAATTTTCTGGTGTGCAGAGTTTGTTTCTGCAAAAAAAAAAAAAAAAAAAAAAAACAAAGAATAAAACATAATCAGAGAAAAAAGAACCAGTCTGCATATTATGATTAAAGGTGGAGTACTGGAGTTAACACAGCAAAATGAGATACAGCAGTTTTATGCCTGCACTCACATATGTTTTGATTAGGTCGACAGATTCCTTCTGTATGAGCTTGGTCAGCTTCGAAGTCTGCTGCAGAGAATTCCCACACTGCTGGTTTCTGCTCGCTGCCACAGTTCTTGTTGAATCAACAGCCATAACCAGCAGGAGAGAGAGTAATGCTGAGGAGAAAGGAACTGGTCAGTTTAGGTTATCCTTCATCTCAGCGGTGAGGGGAACTTCATTTTAAAGCCACAAGTGGAAGGCAGGAGGGATAAAAATAGATTTGTCACAAACACTCAGCAAGATTAAGAGCACTGGAAGTCTGATGTTCGACCAGATTTAGAAAATTGAACACAGAAGTTGTAGTGTTTTTAAATGCCAAAACATTAATCAGCTTCTCAAAACTGTTTCAAATTTATTACTTTGCTATACTTAAAAAAACTAGACTGTGTTCAAAAACTGTAAAGCATTAAAACTGAATCTGAAACCTCAATCAGTTTCAGACTGCTGTAGGCAACTACATGCCCCTGAAAGTAACCACAGCAGCATGCACAGAAGAGAGGCAGGAAAAGATGCAACTGTGTTTAAAATGGTTTTTTTTAATGTTTTAGAGAAGAATAGAAAAGTAGATGCCATAACACTTACTTGCTGCTGGTTCCATAAACTGTTGAAGATGCATACTCTTTACATGACCATTCATTCTCCACTCAGTATCACAGGCAAATTGTCATAATCACACTCCTTTCAAACTTTTTTAAAAGACAGAAACCACACCATTTGTCATAGGAGGAAATGACGTGCACTTTGTGAGGCAACCAAATTTCCCAGAATTTCCTCCTTTTTTTTCTTCAGATGTGCATTTTTTTTTCTTTTTTCAAGTGGGTAATGTCTCTACATGCCTTTTCACAGAACAGGCATGTAGGGACTTGGTCTAATTATTATCATTATTATTATTATTATCACACGTATGACCATAAAGTTTAGCACAATGTATTTTTAATAGCACTTCCTTTTTATCTGTGCATGGAAAACCACACACCAGCCTGTTTCAGGAACATTAACCTGCCGAATTTAGAAAACAGGGTCAGACAAGCGTGAAAATAATTTAAGGACTGAGGTCAGCTTTTGACACAGGTCACTGACATGTTTTTTTTACCACCACCTTCAGAGCGTGGGAGGGAAGGTGAGAAGCTTGGTGGGTGTGTAAAAGTAAAAGTGAGCTCACCACAGAGCACAGTTGCACAGTAATGGTCTTGCTTGTGCACTTTCTACACAGTAAGAGCAACTTGAGAAACATGTGAAACTCCTTAATTTCAAGTTATAGGGTGCTATAATTGTGACAGTATATGACTAAAAACTGTGTTTTGTGTTTTTTTTCCAATGGTTTTAATGGCTTAGATATGATTTGGATAATGTGATAACAAAACCACACCTGCCACAACAGATGATTTTCAAAGATGACCCTGATAAAATCAGCAAAGTGAAGTGTTTCTCTCGAGAAAATGCAAGTAAAATTCTTAAAAACCTCAAAGTCAGAGAGACAAGGGTATTTTAAAGTAGAATTTGATCTGAAATAAACAAGAAACGTCATAAAAAAAAAACTCTAAGAGGGAGCTTGACGTCAACTTTTCATATTGACTTGTTACAGCCAGCAGTTCTGCTGAACTTTGCCAGTATAACAGTTACGGCCATGTGTTTCTTTTTGCCACAATATTTTCATGCAGGCATTCATGCAGGAAGCCACCAAGGTCACAGGAAATGCATTACTCAATCACAAATTTTTACAAGTGCGTAAAGGGGAGGGTGAAGATTAGTTAAACGAGGCAATATGTTCAGTGTCATCAAGCCACAAGTTTGCTTTTTTGAGAGGCTGCACTCACATAATCAATGGATGAGTTCATTATGACATACAGTTTGATGATGATGTTGCATTGTTCTGTGATTTGTTTAGTATTCAAGGAGGAACTGGAGGATTCTGCAAAATATGGAAATAACACAAAATGGGATTTTTTTTTTTTTTTTTTTGACGCCTTGTCTAATCTCATCATCGTCACCACTAACTTCTAGGAGTGATGGTCACTTCTGCTTGGAGACACCCTATGATGCGTTAGGGCCAGCTGTCTGAATCACTGTTTGCTCTGTGTTAGGAGCAACAGGTTAACTGTGCACTGAAACTGAAACAGATCACTGACAACTGACATGATCCCCACCTTTTTTTGTGTGTGTGTGTAAGGGAGTGTGTTTTGACGGTTATCACGTCTTGGTTTCGGGCATCCACAGTTAGATGCTCTCAAACCACTGACTACTTGAGAAAAGACAGGGGGGAACTAGGCGCACCGCAACCCTGTCAGCACTGCTTCAGGTAAAGGCTAACCACTCTTCTGCCATCCTCGGGGCTTTCCAGGTGCCCCAGGGGATGAGAGAGTGGGGTTGTGGTTGGGGAGGGCAACTACTGCAGATGGTGCTGCAGACGTCTACATTTCAAGGAAACTGCATTTGGATTTCTGCCTGTATATACAGTTCTGACATGCCAAAAAAAGCCCAAAATCAACACCTAAATCGAGCAACTTTACCCTAAAAATGTAAGGAAGCCTAGAAAACACTGGACGCGCAGCAGTGCAACTTCCCTCTCACCTCCTGTTCCCCTTTCAAGCTTCTGGTTTTCACAAGTTATCTTTGACCTGCATGTGTGTTTGTAGCTTTACAGTAAACCAACGGTAAACAGCAGTAGATTCAGTGTAGGTCACAGGGGTCGTATCACACCAAGAGAAAAGCAAAAGTAAGAAGTCCCGCCCCACATAAAAGAGCATTGCAAGGAAAATCAACCACACACAAAAAAAATAAGAGATGCACCGTCATCAGATGCAGGATGTTGATCGAGACTCCTTTTTTTCAACAGAATCTCTTTTATTTTGTCTTTGAACTGCACAGGAAATGGTGAATAAGGTTGTTTAGGAAAGTCCCCTTTATTCTAACTAAATACATATTTCTAGTAACTTAAAATTCACACAAACTGTAAGTTCATCACTGTTCTGAAGCTCTCAGGCAAACTTTATTCAAGCACCCCAATAGCACTTTTTTTGAAATGGAACCATTTGTCCACAAGGCTTCAGTTATATGTGACCAGACAAAAGGCCTTACTGCATGTGAGAAACATTTTCATCAAATTTCAGAAAGTTTGTGAAAATGTAAAAGAGTGAAAAAAATCTTGAGGAGCCATTCAACTTCAGAACAAATTCTGATCAGACATAACAAATTCAGATTTTAGGTTTCAACGTGTGAAACAAGAGCATTTAAGTTCTATTGCCATCAGAAGTTGAATGTCACTATTTTCCTCCATTTAAAATACATTGTCAAATTCAGGGGGGCCGACCTCCACTTTTTTCAGCCCTCTGAGGAATATGGCCGAACATTATTACAAGTTGTGGCTTTGGAATGAAAAGAAAAACACCTGCCAAACATCACAGGGTTGCATTCAAGCCCACCACATTAAACAATGTTTCAAAAAACTGACCTGTGATAAAATAGTATTTATTTTTTTTCATACATATACGTCATTTTTAGAGGGTTTTCACTGCATGGGGTACTCTTAATATGTCATGAGTGTTTGAAAAAACTTAGTGTTTTGACTCAGAGGGGATCCCGAAATGCTTCACGGTTACATTTTGTAAAAATCAATCGTCTCCCCAAGACAGAAAACTACAAGGCTAGAGGTGGTATTAGAAATTAAGCACCAAACAATTAACTTTCCATTCAGTATAAATGGAAACATTGTGCAACCTGTTCAATGACCATAATGAACATGGCAAAAAAATATGTAAATCTGATCATTAGACACTAATTACTCAAATGCAATCTGGACCCACATGTTGTGTTTGCTCTTGTAGAACTGCTGATCCATAAAAGATCATCATACTGATATTAGAAGAAGTCTGTGGCTCCATTCACCAGCATTTATACAATCTGAGAGTCTAGTGGTTTGACTTAGCAATATATTGAGCTATTGTATGACCATATCTCTATATTATAAAACAAAAACGAAGCAAAATCTTTATCGTTAAGCTCTGTTATCAGTAATAGACCAGTGTCTCTGTATGTTCTAGCTATATTCTCATGTACAAATATTCATATCAAAAGTTATACAGCACAATTCTCACCATTTTTCCTTTACAAGAACTTTGATAAGTGAACATTAAATGATTCACAAGTCAAGATGAAACCAAAACAAAGTGGTGCCGGCCTCAGTAAAATAAAATATAGATATAACAAACACGGTAACTGAAATCTGCTTCAGGCACAACTTAAATAAAGGCATTTGTGAAATTATCATATCAAATATGGCGCTTATGTCCAGTTTCCATAGGCTTAAAACAAAGAAAAAAAAATGCTTTTATTTACAAACAGCTAAAATCTCTGACAGATTCATGCTTCACTTCACAACCTGAATTTGTCCTTAAAGTGCATGCAATAATAAGCAGTTTTACCAAGTGGGATCTTGAATTGTGAGAAGATAAACGGGTTGATCAAGCGGATGCCAATTGATCCTACATATCAAATAAAAGAAAAGTTAAGAACTGTCGCCTAGAAAAGAGTGAGGGACCACAGTATACTGTATGCATAAGCACAGTATGGAAGTAATGGAGAATTCAAATGAATAAACTCTGACTTTATCCAGTGACCCCATACAGTAATATTCACATTCAGAGCATGAAATAAATAGAACAAAATGAAATATAACATATAAAATAAAGAAAAAGACAAAGCAGCTTAACACCACGGGGGAGTCCGCAGCTCACATTCCACATTGTCCCTCCATGTGACACACACATTAAGCATCATACGAACATGATGGGTTTCTACTTAAACATATCAAAGTGCCAATTTTTACTAAAATTTCCTGATTTATTCAATTCATACCAAAAAGGAGGAAATGGCATGGAGGAAAGAGTCCGTGATTCTTTTTAAACACATAAGTTTTGAGTTACACTGACTAGGT
>JAPZDY010000014.1:16255765-16269568 GCA_029783645.1 Ctenochaetus hawaiiensis | reverse complement strand
TTTTTTTTATGAAAAAAAAAAAAAAAAAAAAAAAAACAGGAAAAGAAGAAGAAAAAGAGAAAATAGAGAAATATAAAGAATTATATTAAATACATCTCAGCATCATTTACAGTAAGACAAACTCGTGCTAAACATTTCAAGTCAATCAACTTTTGTTAATTTATTTGTCATTACAGTATTTATTAGGTACCGCAGAACAAAATTAGGTGATTAAAAAAAAAAAATACCATTCATGATTAGATTAGGTCTTGAGCTCATTTACATTTCATCAATAAGACCCAAGAAGCTGTTTATGCTAGCTGTTGTAGCTAGTGTTAGCTCTGTAGGTTAGGTACTATACCATCATAATGTTTGCAATCCACAATCAGCTTCATTTTCAGAACATGTGCGTTTTCATACAACTCACCACTTTAATTTATATTGGTCTTTAAATAATGAAGTCCTGTGCCTGGCTGCCACAAGTGACAGTATTTGCAAGCTGTCAGCTAGGCATCACACAGTCATTGGTAGCGATGTGCCCACAATAGGCCACACCTCTTCCTCCCATTGTTTACAACACATTTGATTTACAGTCAAAGAAAAAAACATTTATTTTATTACAATGTGTCCAGAACAGCTCCCACCATTCATCACTGGCCGCAAATAGGTCCATAAGTGCAGTACATGTACAATTACAAACCTTTATTTTTACCTTTACTCCCACCATAAAACAGAATTTAAATTTATGAAGTGTAGCTTTAATTTGAGGTTTCTCTGATTTTTTGTGAAACAATTTTTTAATCATCACAAAACACTCAGTCCTTGGTTGAACATTATAAGTTGATTACCTAATTGCATGGAAATGGATATTTATCAGCCCTTGTCTTACTATCCTTTGGGGCTGATTGAATCTCATTGAATTCCCACCCAAAATAATCACACAATGAAGCCAAGGGCTCTTGCTTTCAAACAGAAATACCACAATTTGCAATTCCAATCAAGTTAAAGCATTTGTTATTATTTTCATCAACTTCCAACTCCCCAAAGGGCAAATGCAGCAGGACTGGTTTAATTGAATTAGCTGAGTACAACCAGCAGTAAGATTGATGTAGCCTTCCCCCCATGTTACTTATTCATACATCTCAAGCTGGTGCAAGGGTCCAAGTAAATTGTAACTCAGAGCTTAAAGACCCTCATAGCTGCCATATTGGCTCATATCTCTTCTACTGCATGAAATGAGGGGAACTTAATGGACAATGCAGCTGTGATATATAAGACATATAAACACATACTGCGATTCACACATGGAGGGAGCCATGATATTAATGCTAAATAAAATACAGACCATTGTTAGTTGAAATGTTCATCTCAGCTGTTGTTTGACTTCTTCTGTAATACAGTACAAAAAAATTCTGACCATGCAGCTTAAAACTGCACACAAATTTTCTCGCTTTCTTGTTTTTTTGCATCGTTGTATTGGTTTGATGACCAAGAAAGAATATTACACCTCGCTTTGAAAAGTTTTTGTTTTATCTACCTTTAAACCAGAAACTAGTCCTTGTTGATGTGCCCACTTTGATGCTTAAAGGTCCAGGAATAGAGATCCATTCTCTTTCACTGGATTGTCTATGAGACAGACATCAGACAAAACCTTAGCAAAAAAAAATCGTTTTACCAGGATAATTTTTTCATCTAGTAGCCTGTCATTTCAGAAATTAGTGCACCCTTGATCTAAATGAGCAGCCAAAGCTGTGTGACTTCATTTATTCAACTGTCAGTCATTCATTACACTGTCTGACATTTAACTCTTAATAACCTCACTGTCATTTTATCAGGCAACCATCCAGGTGTTTTGATCTCGTAAGAAATCCATCTGTTCAGACTGCAGATTAACATTTACATCCCATCTGTATCCTTTTTAGTTGTTGCTCTGCTCTTGGCTGATATTTTTAAGATGTATACTGCTGGTAAAAACAGGATCTCAGCGGCACAATCCCCATCTTTTCCATCTGGCTTTGTAACAGTAACAGCCTTGCTTTGATTTTTCCTCCCAGTCCTATGACTGTCCTTGCTTTCCTGTTATACTCCTATCTGCTGTGTAATTGGCAAGTGTGCCCCGCCACCTGAGACTTCCTTTAACCTCCCCAAAAAAAAAACAAAAGAAGAGAGAAAAGAAGGGGGATAAGATTCTTTCTCCACAAAATCAGCTTGTTGAAAAGTAGGCCACTGGGCCGACTGGCACTTTTGTGAAAATGGCTGGAATCTCAAAGAACATATTAATCATATAATGCACTCTTTTCTGTTGGGATTAAGTATTGCATAATCTGATGCGGAAACAAGCTTTTTATACGTAAAGTATGTTTGATTGATATTCTTAGCTCTTGTTAATCAACGGGTCCTTAATTTCAGACAGTAGGAGAAAAAAGCAGCTTCTTATTTCTAACGGTAGATGTCTTGACTGTAGACCTATTAACAACTAGCTAGCTTTTTAAGCTAGTATTAGCTCCATTTGCTTGTTGTAAACATTTTCTCCAGCTGACCAATTTAAAATTAAATTTGAATGCCCGGCTTTTTTATTTTAAGATTTTATTTTTAGGATCCTCCTGCATTTGATGGCTACATTATATGGTGCTAGAGAAAAAAGGCAAAAAGTTAGCATCATCACTGGCTCATGATTCATGTAGAAGTCTTGATCTATCCTTGAAGGATGGAAAATGTATCCTCAAGGTATTAGACTGCCTCAAGGGAATGATCATAGGTAAAACTTCTCAAGCCAAAAAACTAATCAAATGGTTTCTATTTCTTTGCCATTTTTGGCTCCACTGAGTAGCTGCAGGAGCAGTGAATACAGCATGTTTAAGACTGATTAATGACATGTGTTGAACTGCAGTTCCATGGAGCTCTAAGTGCCTGAGCGAGGGCAAAAGGAGTAATGACTCCCACAAACTAGCTCAGAGGAAGGTACCTCCATTAGCCAGGGAAGTAACGAGTTAGTGATGCACTTTGGACATTATTGTCAGCGGTAAATCACATTTAGGGAGGATGAGTTTCTACCGCGGGTGGGATTAGTTTATTAGGAAGAGGAGGTCTGACATTCAGCAATGACAGACTGAGAAACTGACACGCAGCCAGGGGATACACACTGTTACAACTCACACACTCATGTGACAATTATGGAGCATAGACGTGCACACATCCAAACATACTCGCACCGCAAACACTCAGAAACAAGCTTTAGTGAGGAATGCACTTTCTCAACCTTGGAAACGATTGTCCATTTCAGGAAAATGAGACACAATAGAGCTGTAAGTCATTACAGGCACTCATAATCATCCTGAGTGAGCCGACATCATCAGTGGTGGGAAACATGGAGGAGATGAGATAACGAGGGTCTGGAGGGAAGCGATGAGACCTCAGCAGCACTGGTCAAACAAGGCAATGCCTGGCAGAGGGCTGAGGGTGGACAGGATGTGATGAGCCGTGTCCTCTTCAATGAGCCAGACAGCGGACACAGAGGACTGCTGCGTGTGTTTGTGTGAGAGTGAAGCAGTACCTCCATTGTGTGTCCACAAACCAGATAATTGAGGCAGCAGGTTGATGGAACACTCGGGTCAAAGTGTGAAACACAGAAAAGTGAGTGTCCAGAAGGAGGAGATGCCAGCAGGTGCAATATTAATATTGTGGCTTGAAATGCAACATTTGTTCAGAGTAAGCCACCAAATGTGACTCTATACCGAACAGAATTCATTTGAACAACAAAATAAAGATGTTAAAATTATGGAATAAATACTATATAAACAACAGTGCCAGATATTTGAAGAACTTATGAAAATATATACATAACTGACACTTCATAAGCCATGAAATGCACTTTTGTGTTTTGTGTTTTGCATGTGTTTATATTGAATTGTGAATGCATTTCAGAAATGTATTGATAAAAATCACAATATGCAGAACAGCTTTTGACAAATTATACACAATTACTTTTGTGTGGCATTTTCATGCAGCATCATATTATGACTTCTGCAACTGTCCCATGTAATAAGAATTAAAAGCTAATTATTATTCTAGCTTGAGTCTTCTTTTCTATTTGTTGTAATTATTCCATTATTGGCTTTATTTTGTGTGGTTAATACGCATTTCATGGAATTTAGACAGATGCTCTGCAAGCACTGGTGCATTTTCTGCCTCTACAATAAACACAGCATTAGACATAAAATATATTTCATGCATGAATTGCAGCATATGGCTCTTTACAGCCCATACTGCCACAGGACAAGTAATCTGAAGCAAAGACAGTAATGAATTCTATGTGTACAGTGTTTGTGTGACTTTGGCATTTTTAAAGTTAATCTGATGGCATAAGGATAAGAGATTGAGCAACATAATGAGTGTTAGTCATCTTTGTTTTGGAAGCGCTAAATGCCCAACACCCAATCACCATACTTGTATGTGAAATGTTTTGCATTGAATTGGTTGCAGCAGGACTGAAACGTGAGCAATTCTGCTCCCTGCTGCTTGCTGTGCTGGATTGATTAAAATAGAAGCTTATCTGTTTCTGCAAACATGAGATGACTGACCTAAGCACTTTTTGTGTGGGCATGCCATAAGTGTCACCAGTTTTGATCCATGGAGGAGGAGGGGTGAGACATATTGGCAATGATTACTATTAAGAGAAGAAAGAATTTTAAAAACGCATGCAGTGATCATCTAAAAATCGCTGCCACTGAACAAAATGTAAGGTTTTGCAAAATTGAATTGCATAGTGTTCAGTCGGACTGGTACGAGGATCAACAGACACATTTTTCAAATGCTCAGTCTAAGAAACTCAGATCTCATCACTGTAGAACTTTTCACATAACAACTCATATAAGCTCTACCTTCACATCCACAGTGACAACGTATTAACATCTGTAATCTTCGTTGTAAAATTGTGCATCAGCGCTGCCATGTCTTATACATCCTTGGTGTTTAAAGGTTTTGTATGTGGGTCAGGTATATATGAGGTGTGTGTGTTTGTGTGTGTGTGCCTGTATTTACCGTACAAGTGTGCATTTGGCCATGGGAGTAGTTATCTAAATGAATGCATTTGAGGAGTGAGAGAGATGAGTCGACTGCCAGCATCTGTCACAGTAAGTGTGAGTTACAGCTGAGACTCATTCAGCGCAGACATAAGTCAACAGTGGCTGAGAGGAGCTGAGAGATTGCAGAGAGAGGGAGGGGGAGAGGGGAAAAATGAAGGAGGGGTGAAGCAAGGAAGGAAGGGAGGGAGGAAAGGCAGTGACTCACCTGTAAATTTTTTCTCCTTTATACACACTCAGGGTATATTTCACTGTCTGTGAGACCTGTCAGCCACTTTAGGCCGAAACAACAACAGCACAGCAGACTTCTTAATATTTATGGTTGAAATCTGTATTGGATGTCACACCCCAGCATGCAAATAAGTGAATAATGAATGTAAAATTCAATCAGCTAAATGAAGCTAAAGGTATTTTACTACCACATAAACTGTGTCTTCATTCAAATGAGCTTGTTAGATGACTGAAGAAAAATGTGTCCAGAATACTGCTGTCCTGCTGATGGTAAAATATTGCGCTCACTGTTATTATATTCATTATGTAAATCTGTCTGCCTCAATTATGACGTGTTAGTTGAACACTGCAATAAACCGGGTCTGCAAAGTTGCAATTAAGCATCAGTAAAATGCATTTTGTTATTATGTGATCATTGCTCTTATTCTCTACTTTTCTCTATTACCCTGCTTCACCATGTGCCGTTTAGATAATAAAGGTTGTGTAGATGAGCAATGAAGCTGCTCCATCCTTTAAGGATACTGCCTGAGTGCCTCTAAGAAACAGTGTTTTGATCAACATAAAAATAAAATGCATTCAGGAACATCTGGTCTCATTGCACAGTCAAAAACTTAAAATGCATAACCAGGAAGTTGATTGCAAGTTTATCTGCTGTAACATTTTATCAAAACACTTGGATAAAGATGTTCAGTACGAGAAAACACAATATTTAAATGACAATAGCTGTTGAGGGAGTTTTCAACTTCAAATCTACAACAGAAAGCCTGGGCTACATATAGAGCTAAGACAATGAAATGAAAGATGCTATCAAGTTCAGCTATCAGTTTTGACTAACATTAACTTCAGGTCAGAGATATGGACTCCTGCATGAATGTCAGCCCACCCTGACCTCTAAATCCTTGCTGTCCAAATTGCTAAATAAAAGCGACACCATTTCCTGCAGTGGCACTGAGAGCTGCAATTAGATCTCAATCATGAGATGCAGAATCATCCAATATGAAGGTAAGTCGGAGGTTGTTTCAAACTTACTTTTGTAAATGCACTTTTAAGTGCAACCTGGAACCCTCACTGCATCGGCTGAATAAGAATCAGATAAAACTTGAAACAAAACAGTATTGACATCATGTCTCTCTGAAAAGTGATGCAATTACCCCAAGAAAGATTATTTAAAAAACAAACAAAAACTACAGTGTTGTGACTATGAATCGCTAAGCCAGGGGAATGAATTGATGTAATCTAAACTTCCCGATGTAAAGATAGTGGTAAATAAATCTACAAAACATTTATTTATCTGATAATTAACATATAGTGGCTGCTGAGAAGAACAAACAGCAGAATCTCTTATTTCCATCCTGTAATGGACACAATGGCCCTCTATTACTCTATTTCCATGCAGTGTATAATAGAAGTAGCAGAAGGACACACACTTAAACCCTCCATGTCTCAAACAATACCCAGCTCACAAAGCTCACACCATAATTATTTGTGGTCTTTGTCAGCTGAATGTAAGCGTACAAGTTGTTAACAAAAATTTCCAAGACTGTGGCTGTTGTGTATGAACTGAGTGTGGCTTTGCATGCACAAAAGTTTTTCTTGCACTTGCTACACACAAATTACTTCAAATGTAGCATCAGAAACAGTTTTGCACACTAGGAACAGTCTCAGATGTTCTTTTCAAGGCGTTTGGTAAAACAACTGATACTATTGTCCTTCTTGAGATAGAGGAAGAAAGAGAAGATAGAAATTTAAATGTATATGAAAAATGGCATACATGAATGTGAATATATGATGTGCCGATAACGTTTGAACTGATAACTTCCCCATTGAGGATACTTTGACCTCAGCCACAAACAGCAACCTTTCCTCTGACAGTCCATCACCTGAGCCAACTATGCAAACAAGCCTCCCTGAGAAGATGAAACATCGCCAATATTTACTCATATCTCTCTCTGCCTCCATGGCCTAACGTCCTGCACTCGCAAGGTCATCGCATGTGACGAGAATCTATCGCACTGGCTGTCCTTGGAGACTTTCTTCTGTGGCTTCGGGGCAGAAAAGGAGTAGAGCATTAGTGCTGGCTCTGAGCAAAATATCCCAGTCGGAGCGAGTCCTCCCTCCCTTACAGTAACAGTATAAATCAAATGAAGGTGACTGAGGGCGAGAAGGTTCTTAGCCTGCCTCAGATCAGGATAACAGGCCTGAGGATGCAGGATCAAACAGAGTGTGTGTCACATCTATGCAGTAACCTAATATTGATTATCTCTTTTTCCCCCATGGGACTGACATGGGTACACACATACACACACATACACACACACACAGACATGTTGGATGTGATGGGAAGCAGAGGCAGTGTATACATCATTGTTATTACACATGATTTTAGTTTGATGCTTTGAGGAACGTGAAGGGGAGCTGAAAACAGCCCTATTTGTATTGCCACTTGAAGCACAGCAGCATGAAACAGCCGCCGTGTGTCAGTATGTGTGTGCATTTGCGTGCATGTGCGTGCATGTGTGTGCATACAGTGGGGTGGTGTAGGTCAGAGAAGGGGGAGGGCAAGGAGGAAAGAATGATGATTTTTAATCTCAGGGGACAAGCGTTTGCAGTTCCTCGACAGCTTCCTTCTGACCCTCCCGACCCTCACCTCCCACCCCTTTATGTCTGCCCAACATACACATATCTGGTGCATGTAGTGTGAGGAAATTACTGATGGACATCACACTGCACTGGATATCTTCAGGAAATCTCATACACACACAAGTAGAATATTTGTCTTGAGATTAAACCCAAGTATTAGAGACTTCACAGTGTTTCCACCTTGATAGATTTTCATGCCTCTGCCCCTGATTGAAGGCTGTCCTGCCCGCCCTGACCCAACACCAGCAGTTATTCCCCAGGAAGCAATTACATGGAGGTGGTAACTGTCTGTTTGTAGAATGATAAACTTTTGCTGTCAGTGGGATTTTTTTTTCTCTCCTTTCTTGTGGGGGATCTGCTAGAGGTCCCGGGTGTTATGGCCTAAAAAAATAAGCCATGTATTTATGCAGGAAATATTTATACTTTGCAACTGCTCCACTGTTTGCTTGGGGTTTTTTTTGCTTGTTTATTTATTTTTTTGGTTGACATTTCAATATAAAAAACAATATTGAGGGAGATTCATGTATAAAAATACACAGAAAATAAATGTTGTCATTGTTTTTTTTATATATGGGATATTTTTGCTGCAGCCTGTAGGTTTTTGCAACATCAGTCAGATCTTCAGCAGGGTTTTTAATTTATGGTTTTGATTAAAAACACTTTACATATTTACAGAGCCATATTTTCTAAAACACGGATACAAATAAATACCCTCATAGACAAAATACAGTTAAAAGGGAGCTTTTCCAGTTCACCAGTGTTTTATTTTTTAACAAATATATGTATTTTTACAGTATTCTAGTTAATATTTTCCCAAATATCTTTCAAGCAGAGGTTATTTTCAGCCACTCTGTCTCTCAGAAATGATGTCGCTGTAGGCTAGTTCCCTTTAAGGCTTCCATATTATGTTATTTGATGTTTTTTCATAAATCAGTGCTAATCGCCACCTGTTACTGTATTTGGAATGAGACACATGCAAGTGTATGAGCATGTTAGCAGACACAACACTTAAAGTCAGAAAAAGATTTTGGTGCTTAAACCCAGTTTACACACTTTTACTTTACACTCACCATGCACCCAACCCACTTCTAAGCTCCATGCAAAATATAATATTTTATTTTCTCCATATAACATGGAGAAAATGCCACCTCATGATAGGAAGGAGTTTTTGCAAAGCAAACAAAACACCAAAAGAATTAGTCTTAGTTCATAGAATTCTGGCTCTTAATTATTCAAAACAAAGTCTTTGATGAAGTGTGATGAAAAAATAAATTGCTGTTTAATTTGTATATTTTTTATAGTAAATTTTAGATAAATTAAACTGAGTTCATTTTGTATGATTAAATAAATAAAATAATAATAACAATAATCAGCCCCTTCTGGAATTTTTTTCTATCTCAAACTTTAGTTTTCACTCCTTTTTTTCTAATTTGCTTTACTTTAACTCATTAAGCGTAGTGCCTAAAAATAAGGAACCTTAAAACAAAACACTGTTTGCACCAGTGGTGATTTAGGTGAGTCAGATAGTGTGTGTGAATAGCAGTAAGCGATCTTATGCTAGATATCTGTATTTAATTTTGGCTGTTGATACTATTACTTAATTTATGCTGTGAATTAGAGTTGAAAACAACAAAACATACTGGATAGGTTTGGCAACAGCTGATTCAAATTTAGACTTTTCTTTTATCTCTTTTTTGAGTCCACCAACTTTATAGAAGTGTATAACAAAATCGCTGAAGTGGTGCTTTTAAAAGCTCAAAGGGGGTCGAATGCTTTACTTTTTATAGGCACTGGTGATTGTGGTGGGAACAGTCCAGCAAATTAAACCTATATATTTCAAATATCCACTGAAACAAATCACTCTCTCTTTTTTTAGCTTATTAAATCTGAAAAACTGCACTGTGTCATCACCTGTTCTCAGAGATTTTTTTATTAGTTCATTTCCAAGGGGGGTATCCTTAAAAGTGAGTCATTTATATCCTTGACACAGTTTTTTTTTTTTTTTGCATCATTCCTCCATGTGGAAAGATACTGAAACAAAAAAAAAATTCTTAAAACATCTACCTTTGAATCAAAAAGGACTGAGAAGCACTGATGAAAGATGGTTAAAGAAAAGCAACATTTAAAAAAAATTAAATTATATTTTTGTTTGATTGATTTGTTTTTTATGGGCTGTTTTGCGAAGATTTTTAATGAGAAATTCCATAAAATTCTCTTTCAGGACCACATGAGCTCCGCTGCTCATCTCCTCAGTGACATGAGGCTGGGCAGAGGCGTGTGTGCGCGTGAGGGGGGATGTATCAGGATCAGGACTGGAGGGTAGGGCGCGCGCGGGGTGGGGGGTGGGGTGGGGTGGGGTGGGGGGGGAGCCTACAAAATGAGAGAGTGAGCCGCGCTGGAGGAGCAGATGTGAGAAGCACACTGAGGGGCCAGACGCGCCGTGATAATTAGCCGCGGATACATTAACGGGAATAACCGGATTATGAGGATTTGAGGAGGAGAAGTCGCCACAATCCGGTGTCATACAAGGCGAGGGATTAAGTTAGGCTTCTTCACTCCTCCAGTCGCCGTTATGGGGATTGACCGGCGGCGGAGAGCATCGCTGGCTCTCACCTTGAACTTCCTCGCTTTGTTCCTGGCAGTGTCGGCTCTCACCACCAGCTACTGGTGCGAGGGGACGCGGAAAGTGGTGAAGCCGTTCTGCACCGGCCCGGTCACCACCAAACAGTCGTTCTGCATCAGGTTCAACAGCTCCAACCTCAACGACACGCGGCTCGTGCAGTACATCTGGGAGACCGGGGAGGATAAGTACGTGATGAGGAAGTTTCACACCGGCATCTGGTTCTCCTGCGAGCAGAACATCAACATGACCGGTAAGTTTGGAAAGAAGAGGCACCGGGCTGATGTTGGAGACGGAGCGCAGCTGTGCGCGCGGGGTGAGCGCGCGGAGAGGTGCGCCACGGAGAGACACGTTGATCCAGTAACTAGTACAACGAGTCCTGCTTCTAATAGCTTTTTCCATTAAAAAAGTAATATTATCTGCAGACCAGATCTCGGGATTAATCTCAGAAAATAATTTAAAAGTTAGATTAAAATAGCGTCAAAAACATATAATCCCATATCTTAACACCTGGCAGTGTTGGGTGTTAAAACGGGTTTTTTGCGGTCATCCAAAGGAAATTAAATGTATTACTTCCATAGCGGTTTGAGTAAAATAAGGATGAGGAGGAGAGGTCAATATAGAATGTCTGACTTTTCTTTTTTTTTAGTTTGTTCAATATCATACAAGAGTGAGAAAAGAAGCTCCTTTTCACATTTGAGAAAATTCTTTAAACAGTTCAAAGGGAATTGCTGATTAACTTTCTGTTAATTGATTAATGACCAACTCTTAAGGCTCCATTTTAATGTCTAAGAAAAGCAGGAACAAAGCATTAAATCCAGTTTTATCCACCACAGAGCTGATGTTCGAGCCTCTCATGTTCACTATTTACTGCTGTGTGTGAAAACTGTTCAGCTGCTTTGTGGACCAGTTCCAGATTAGCCAGCTAAGAGCTGCGTGTTTCTCCCAACTGTGGATCTATGAATATTAGTCTACAGTATCTGTGTCCGTCTCCATGCTGCCACACAAGCATTTGTTCTGTTGGCAGTGAAATCCCACAGAATTTTTTGGCCAGCACACTGCTATGAGCTGGATATGAAGAGACTGTGACATGATGGAGGGAAGTGGCACAAATTGTCACAGCACAGACTCACAGAGGAAATCCTTTCAGATTGGATCAAATGGTAATTTTTTTTTAAAACATCACAGCTTTCTCTTTGTCATACAAGGTGAGAAAGACTTCCTGTGAGTCTATCTAAATCTGGAGAAATGACGGAATACAGATGAATTCTCTGTTTGACTTATCAGCATGTTGCAGAGAAGCATGTACTGTCACTGATGGGCCAATGAAATTTTTTCATTTCTAATCTCTTCCAGGTGAAAATTGCAGAAATTTCCTTTATGTTGCGCCCTCAAATGAAAGAGGTAAGCACACAGTTCATACAGCCCAGTCCATCACTTACTCAGCAGCATGTGACCATGCAATGCCATCTCCCAAGAGAAAAGACCATTGAATAATAATTTTTGCAAGCGCTGAGTGTAAACATGTTTGGAAAATCCAACAATACATTATTCAGTCGGATGGAAAAGATGCTGTTGCTGCTTAAAATGCTCCAAGAGTCATGAGAGGCAGAGAGGTTCTTTTTATTGGAACACAAACCTTTTTCAACGCCTGAAATCTTTGGCTCTCTCACCACGAACATCACTGCTTAACACTGAGGTGACCATTTTGACTAAAGTGTAAATTCTTGAGAAAGAATTTAAGATCTTTAGTCATCGTGATGAAACACTTGCTATGCCTCTAGATCAGTAAAGCAGCTGTTTGAACATCTGACAGCCTCCAAGAGCAATTTGAAGCCACACCAGTAGATTTATTGCTGGTAACCAGTAATAAAGGAGTGACTATCACGCTGTACTAAAGCAGTAGCTTATGGTATCCCTGCTTTGACAAGCAATCCTTTTTCTACAGCTAATATGACCAGTCAACAGTGTCGTTCCAAGGCCAATTCAGTCTTATTACACTATTCTGACAAAATCTTTAAATGTTAGTCAGGTTAAGCCACAGTGCTTTGATCAGTTACATACTTAGGTCATAAATGAAGTGTTGTTTTAAAAAATCAATCACTTCCACAGAGTCCCATGCCCTCTAATCAGTCCCCTCAGCCTGCTTTTCACTCATGTTAGCAACGATTAGCCTGATAATCACACTGAGCTGTCATTTAGTTTCACTTTGTAATTCAGTCTGACACTGCGATCATGTTATCTGCTTTCTGTTTTGGAAGCATTGTTAGTTTGCATGAGTCAATGGGTACTGGGCAACATATGCATCTCCACTTGTTTTCAGTCAACATGGAAGCTGAAGCAGAGGTTGCCAGAGGCAGTTTGTTGATAAAAGCATTGAAATCATTTAAAAGTGTAGTTTTTTTCTCAAAATCAATTCAAAACAAACTAAATGTCAGCTGCCTCAGTCTCATCCACACTTGTTGACATATTTTGGCCAAAGTTTATGTCAACATTTTTTTATGTCAACATCCTGAAAGTATACGACAATTCCAACGAACAAGTATTGCCTCTTCCTCTGTGCCATGGAGCTTGATTGTTGTCCAAAATTGTTGACCAAAAATTCTCAACAAGTCCAAAAACAGGCTAATGACATGATTTGTGGCTGTGGAAGTGAATGTAATAACTGACCAGAGTTAGAGATGTCAGGAACTTGTCAGGGATGTCAGAAATTTGCCACACAATTACAAACATGCATGTTAAAAGCAAATGTTGCTAAAGAAAGTACAGGCTCATGTGCCTCTAATGTAGAATAAATCTGAACAGATATGTCCCCTTTTTTAAATTAACAGTAAAATACAGTCCTTGGCTCTAATAGCAAACAATTGCGTGCAGTTTTTAGGTGAGACATGAATAGATGTGTTGTTTATGAATTATTTTTAATAACTTTAATATTTCAGTTTAGTGTGTTAACATGTCGGTAGTTACCAGCATACAAACTAAAAGGACAACACAAGCTGTGTATGTGGATATGAACTGTTTGATTATAAAACAGGGTACTGAGCAAACTAAAATCTGGACCTGATTATGTTGCTAGTTAGCTATCAAAGTTCAAAAAGGCCATAAATGTCTAATTCAAACTGCTAAGTAATTCTGTCCAATAGTTTTTAAGACATCACACCACAAACCACAAATGTCAAACATGATGGTGGCACTAGAGAAAAGTCAGGAGACCAAAGACACCAATGATTCATTTTCTTGCATGGTGATCCA
>JAPZDY010000014.1:16214942-16249017 GCA_029783645.1 Ctenochaetus hawaiiensis | reverse complement strand
GTAAAGTGAGGGTAACTGACAAAAAAGAAAAAAAAAAAAGTGTGTTGCAGAAAAACCAAAGGGTCGCTTTACTGTGGTGAGAATGACCTTCCAGTGTTGTTGAGTCATTTTATCATTTTGCTTTATTTGCCTACCAAGCTTGCATGTTTTGCAGCAAAGGAATAAACACAATGAACTATGTTATGTGAAAAGGAAATGGAATAGAGTTGTTCTTTTGGCTTGTGTCCCCTCAAGACTCCTTTTGATAAGAGTCTTTCACAAAAACAAGGACTCAAATGCAGTGCAATTGAGGTCAAAGAAGTTTTTATCAAGAAAAAGGGTTTGGTACACAAAAGGCAGACAACCAAGCAAACAAAACACTCAAGGGATGGGCAGAGGTGAAGTCAGAAAACACAAGCAGGGATGATGAAAACCAGAAACACTGAACACAAGGAGAATTACTGGAAGGCTTGTAGTGGGAAGGAAGAAAGTGGCAGCTTGCTGTGAGGCTTTAGCATTGATTAGTTTTCATTCTTTTTGTTTCCTTTTAATTTCATTTGGTTCAATTTCCCAGGGTGCCTTTTGCCTCTGTTTCAGTAATCTTTTTGTCAATAAAAGTCTCCTTTTTTCATCAGTACTCTGACATATCAACCCTTAGAGTTGTCCCGTGTCAAGCAACATAATCTTGCCTTTAAATTGGTTTGCAAACAGACACCAGCTAATCAGAATACAACATGAACTGATGCACATAACACTGGCAAAAGTAACACTGTGGGCAAAACGTTCAATGAAACAAGAAAAAAGAAGTCAGAGCATCTTTATTAACCTTAGACTGGTAGAGGAGGAGGAGGAGGAGGTAGAGAGAAGGTTTTTGCCAACTTTCCCATATCATTCTTCACTATGACACATAAAGTGACAGTCAAGTGGAGCAAAGAGAAAAATACATTGAATTAGATAAACATATTCATATGCTCAGTATAACACAAGTCCCTTGCATTGTTTTACATAAAGGCTTTGGAACTTGAATTTATTTTCTTTTTTTTGCTGTGTCTTTTAAGTAAAAGGTTAGAAAGCATTGATTGCCATGACATGCCTAACAACTGATACCATGCAGTTTGACACAAACTATGATTAAGATTTTATTGAACTCATCTTACATAGTGTAACATGTACCAGGTCTGCAAAATCACACAGCAAAATCAAACATCTATTTCTGATGGCCTGTTACCACACTCATATGTTTGAGACCATTTTAGAGCTTTTTTTCCTAAATGTAAAATCATCCAGTGGTTCAAAGCGAACAAATTCAGCTCCAGCTTCAGATTTTTTTTTCTTTTTCTGCTTTCTCATTTTGTGAAACATCACTCAGATAATTTTTTTTAATATGCAAGACTTGAGCCCAGATTTTAAGTAGTTTCAACTGACTTTGTGATCAATTAAATACACTTCAAAAGTAAAATTTGAGACTTCAAACATTATAATGATGAAGCCACGAAATAATGATGAAACTTTGATTGAAGCTTGTTCACAAAATGCCATCCAAATGTACAAATGTAAAGAAAAGAGACTGATTTTGTGACTATAATTCTATCTAACACTTTGCTTTCATTCATTTATTTATTTATTTTTCACTCATGGTCAACCATGGTGCCCTCTAGTGGCCATTGTTGGAAAACTGATGAATGTAAGGGCGTAGTCACACTGTGAGATCCATACCATGCTCAAGTATGTTTAACCCTGATGTCCAGCTTGGCCAGTCTGTGAGACGCATTTGATCGCTCTGTACTGTACCTGTTTTCTTGGTCCTGATTTGGTTGAAAAAGGGGTCAGCCACAGCACGATGTGATTGCACCTGCATGAGCATGGGCCCAGAAAGCAGACATGACATCATGCATGCCACTGTTCCTCTTGAGCATTTGACAACAATGGCGGCAAAGGGCTCACACTGATCCGGTGCAGAGGTGAAGTAGTACACAGTCAGTAATGTTATATTCATGTTCTTTGTGCTTCTTCAAAAGGAAAGTCGCATTGCAATGATGTAGGTACAGCTCGGTGAAGATGTAAGTGTTCTCAGGTCAGACCCAGAGCAGTGTGAGTGCAGGCCAGTTGGGGAGTGGGGGGGGGGGGGGCCGTTTTGCCGCAGTACAGCACAGGGCACTTGGGACGAAGTATGTGTGCACCTTGGGTCATCTTCCTATTGTAATGCACATGTACAGTGTCAGGAACGTCACGTCTGTGGTGCTGCGTGTCCTTGTTAAGTACTCTGGTACTAAAAATAAATAACCTGGATTGACACTTATTGACTTGAAATTGAATAATCTGACCTTGTGCGAGCAGAACACGAATACTTTCCACACGACAGAACGTGCAAAGACTCAGATCTCAGATTTGTTCCACTTATCGTGACACAAAGCTGCCTCTGATCTGCATAACATTATGATAATGTTGCACCGGGATATCTTTAGGAATAAACATGAGCACTGATAGGATGAGATGGGAATTTAGGTGTTTGGTGTTGAATCTGGTACGCTCTTGTTCACTCAAGGGATTTGGATGGCTTATGTGGTAATCGGATTGGTGGGCTACACATGCTGCTTTTGATTCCTGCTCTGTTTCATAGGCATTGAGAGGTCCAGAGCGAGGAAGGACAAAAAGTACACTAAGGGATGAAAAATAAATGCTTACAAAAAAAGAGTTGGAAAAGAGGAAAGACAGGAAAAGGACAGGATTAGCACTGGTTGAAGGAGTGGAAGCTAAAAAAGCACAAATGGAACCAGTTGCAGCATCTTTAATTGAGCTCATCTGCAGACCTCCTGATTTCCACACATTCAATTGTTTATGGGGCTGTAAACAGTGATAGTGTAGAGGGTTGTGTATTTTTTTTTTTGGTTTGCAAAACCAAAAACACAAGAATGAAATAGTTACATATAGATTTTTTAAAAAGTGTTCATCTTTCCCTTATATTTGTATATCTGGCTTGTTTCAATGAAATCTGATCAATACATCCATCCCTTTTATTATAATAAAGTGTAGCAGGAATTACGTACTTGTTGTGCCAACCCTGAAGTTCACATTGCCCTGCTTTCCTTGACAAAAAGCCAGCGAGTTTTTGTCATTTTGGATTATTATAGAGCATTAGCTTTGCAGCAACCAAAAGTTTAGGATGAAGTTCCTTCATAGCCTAACATGTAATTGCCACATGGTAAAAAGCCAAGGCTAGACTACAAAGGAACAACACTACAGTCATATGACTTAAAGTCAACAATACCACTCAACTTCTTATTACACTAGCCTTTACTATATACACATGTTAACTTGATAAATTAAAATGTTGTAAAGTTTGAGTTAGAATAGTGTGCTGAGTTCAAACATAAACACAACAAGGCTGTGAGGGCAGACTAGTGAGTAAGATTAGTTACTATGTTCAGCTACAGACCTCTGTAGTCTCATTTAGTCACGATCCCCATTTTTAAGGCAAACAAAAGCCTCTAAAATCATTGGGTATTTACTGAGGTCTTTTATCACATAGAACAAAACACAAAAGTCTCTTTAGCTGTTAACCAGGGATCTTATTTCAGGCATCTTAGCAAAAACACCTAAGAAAACCAGTTGATTTTGAGACGATGGAACCAGAAGATCAATAATGCTTACTCATTTGTTGTGTTTTAGGATTCAGTCCTGTGACACTCCTCTTTACAAACTGTATATGTATCATGTGAGAGCAGTTTGGCATCGGAGCAGAAAATACAGGGGACAGGGCTCAGCAAACATTTCATTCTGTCCCTCTTTTTCACTCACTTTTTTTCACTTTTTATTTTACATAAAGAACAAACATAAACACTGAGAATGGTTGATTAGCATATTCAACCTTCAGTGTATTCCACTGCTGTAATTAATGCATAAATAAATATTTTTTTTACACTGTCGTGTACTTACTTTAATTTCTGCAGGACTTGTTTTTATTTGAATTTTAAGATAATGTCCTAAACAACCAAAGAAACACAACACTTCCTGTTTAGCTGCATGAGATTTTGCTCAGCTAGTAACATAATTTTTGCTGCAATGAGCTTCTTGAGCAGTTTAAGATTCAAGAGTTTGTCTCAATGTTATGCCTTTAAATACCATAAAAACAGCAGACTCATTTGTCTTGATCGTGGTCAGCTGATGTACCTACCAAATGTCTGGAATATTCTAGCATTGCAAGCCCCAGAGTCCAGTGGATACTGAACATAACTCAGATTCTTTAGTTAAAGGCAGAATGAGTAGGATTTGGCAGTTGTACCTCGTTATCACAACATTTAAAGTTTTCCCATTTTACCAAATGCAACACAATTTCT
Source organism: Ctenochaetus hawaiiensis (assembly GCA_029783645.1). Taxonomy (NCBI): domain Eukaryota; kingdom Metazoa; phylum Chordata; class Actinopteri; order Acanthuriformes; family Acanthuridae; genus Ctenochaetus; species Ctenochaetus hawaiiensis. The sequence continues at coordinate 16,244,701 of JAPZDY010000014.1, read as the reverse complement.
TGGATGTGTACTTACAATCTGGCACCAGAGGTGAATTTCAAACAGCTAGTTTAGTCAAAACTCTGAGTTTGTTTAGCCTGAGATGAGGAAAACTGTGGATCTTCAGATCGAGAAAGAGAGGTGGCTTAACATGAACTCTGGGTCTGGGTTTTTGTTATAACTGACTCCGAGAAGCAAACCTGCTCACTGGCAGGTTTTTTTCAGCAGATTTAGAGTTTCTCTCTGTCTCCTCCCTCAACAAGAGCCAGACAAACTGTTTTATTTCCTCATTATTTCAGTCAGTACCAAGCACAAAAAGCACAGTCATTAACAGAGCCTTACTGCATGTCAGAATCAAAATCCTGGTTGGATATTTGTTTGTTATACAGGACGAGCTAAAGGTACATCTTTAATGCACTCTCAGTTCCTTTGTACACAGTTTTTCCCCTCACATTCAAATATTACAGAGCAGCAAGTCACACTGAGCTCAGAACAAAGCCTCTGCATGGCCTATTATTTGTGAGTGGATGCTCTGATGTGCACACAACACAGCTCTCAGTTTGTTAGCACAGTTCCACTAAAATATTTAAAATAATAAAGTTATAAAAGTCAGCGTGAAGCCTGGTTTGAACTTGCTGCGTATTGTCTGACTGTCTTTTAACAGCTTTTCAGTGACAGTGTAATGACACTGTCTGAGATGTTTAGGGGGCAAATTGCCCTGCTAATAACTCACATCTATTTTCAAACATGACAAGGAGCCCTCAGCAAGACACTGCTTTATTATAAGAGGTCACAAATTACAAGAAGGTTAATAAGAAAATCATGTCTTGTTAGATTTTTTTTTGTTTGATGTGAATATGTAAAGTAACTATAGCTGTGAAAGAAATGTCAGGGATTAAAAGCTATAGTATTTTCCTCTATATAGTGAAGGTGAAATGTGAGCTAATAAAAACTAAATACTCAAAACTTTATTTCTACAAATTTTAATTTATAAATTTTAATTTGTAAAAGCAAAATATTACCAGTTTTAATAACAAGCTAACAGCTGTCAGTAAATAAAAAAAGGACCTTGGCTTTCATATGTGGAAAAGTAATGTGGTATGTGAGAGACTGAATTGTGGTGATTAGTTTGTTTCTTACATGACACCCAGAGGGAAGGGATCACTGAGCTGTTAGTTTGTAGTCAGCCTAGCATTGTGTAACACTGCCACCCAGTGGTGAGTTAAGAGAAGTGCAGTGTTTGGTCTCAGAGGAGAATGTCAGGCTCTCTCCGTCTCTCTGACTCATCTCTTGTACCGTCTCTGTCTGGCAGGTCTGCTGGGTATGGTGGCCCACATGATGTTCACCACAGCCTTCCAGCTGACAGTCAGTCTGGGCCCAGAGGACTGGAAACCTCAAACATGGGACTACAGCTGGTCATACATGTGAGTTCACATTTCACAAAGCAGGAAGAGTCTGTGGTATCAGACAGAATGTAGAACATATGGATCCTCTCAATTGACTTTTTATCTGAAAATAATTTATTTGTCCAAAAATAGCAAACAATATAAATAACAATTTCCAAAACCCTGGCTGACATCCTCAAATACTTCCATCATCAAACCAGCAGTCCAAACCTGAAGATATTTAGTTATTTTTTGTGGAAGATAAGAAAACTACAGTTGAATATAATATTAAAATAATGAAGACAACTTGACATTATAAGCAAATGATGTAGTTAAACCAACACCATCGTGAGCGGTTAATGAGTTGCATTTTTTAGCACTTTCCCTTAGTTTATTAATTACTTAAAGCAATTTGCACTCCATGTCAACATTCACTTATTTCCACACTTATGGCAGGGGTGTTTACACAAAGTAAATTAAAGACACACAAAAGAGAAGAGCAACTAGGAGTAATTAGGGGTTCAGTATCTTGCTATAAGACACTTTAACAGTAGACGGGGGGAGGAGCTGGGGATCAAACCACTAACCACTAACGACCTGCTCCACCTCTGGAGCCACAGACATATCTGCTCCTCCAACAGCCTCCACTTCTGTGGGAAGGTTTTCCAGATTTTGAAACCTCGACTTTACGGATTTAATTCCATTCAGTGGGGTCAAACACTGATGTTGGATAATAAGACTTTGCTCAAAGGCGGCATTCAAGTTCATCCCAAAGGTGCTGGATGGGACTGAGGTCAGAGATATGTGCAGGCCAGTCAAGTTCTCCCGGGACAAACTGGAACAATTATTTCATTACTTTACACACATGAGCAGTGGCATGTTGACACAGGAAGGGACCAAAGGCAAACTGTTGCCACAAAGTTGGAAGCACACTATTATTTATATTATCATTCTATCCTTAAGGATTAGGATTCAATTGGAGCAACAGCCTCAGACCAAAGGCACAAAATCACATAGACTTTATATGCTTCATTTAAGCTATCCACTTTTTTAAGTTTATTGTGTAAGGTTGTCAAAATCATTCATGTAATTATACTTTAGGTTTGCTTGTCTTGTGATCACTTATCATAACAAGCTTTGTTTCCCTGTCACACAGTAATTATTACTTGATCAAAAAAAAAAAAAATTGGTCTTGAAAGCTTTTTATGCCTAGACGGAGTAATTTTCATGTCAAGATAATAGAATAATAAGAAAACCAGTTTTCATTAAATAATTATTTAGTAATTATAGGAACACAAAATGTGTCAAGGTGACAAAATAAGTTTCATGGAGATTTAAAATTTGAAAACTTATTTTTTATTCTTGTCTGTAATCCTTTCTGGCCTTTGGAATGTTATCTAGTGCATGTGTTCAGCTTATTTAGAGATTCATTTCCTCAGCAATTAATATATTAGCCAGGATGTTATTTTCTTTTATTCCCTGATACATCTGAATTAGTTTGAATGAGTTTGTATCTCTTTTTTTTAGTTTGGCGTGGAGCTCTTTTACAGCCTGCATGGCGTCCTCGGTCACCACCATCAATCGCTACACCAAAACCATCCTGGAGTTTAAGCACAAACGCAGGAACATAGAGAAGAACCTGAAGATCAAGCAGAAGCTGCTGGAGCTGGACTCTCCAGAGCAGGTGTGGGACATGTACATCAGCTCAGTGCCGAGCACTGCCGAGGAGCTGCTGGACCTGTCGTCCAACGGTCGGAAGCTCTCCAACACCTCCATCTTCCTGGACCTCAACGACCTGCCCGACCCACAGGGAGAGGAGTACTGCTAGAGGAGCATTTTCAAACATCAGCAGGTCATTGCTGTGTTCAGTGTGGTATGATTAAATGATGACTGCAAACAAAGTGAGACCACGGTTGAAAGCTCTGGTGAGTCGTCACTCCACAACAAAATGAATAGCACACATAGGACATACTATAAAGCTAATGTGTTAGCAAACAATTAGCAAAGAGGGAAAAACATTACCATATATCTGGAGTCATGTGTGGATCCAACATTATTTAATTTACTTTTAGCTCTGTTTTTGACTTCCCTGAGTATAATATCCAGATCTTTAGTTTGCTGGATGTCTCACCATGTTCACCAAATTTTATCTAGTTATCAATGACTACATTAACTTGAATTTGAAACACAGAAGCCTCCAATACAACGTCATGTCCTGTAGTGGACACAGAAAGAAGCAGAACAGGGAAGAAACATTTTTTTCATTTTGTTGTGATTATATAAAAAAGTGGTCAAAAAATGTGATTCATAGTCCATAAAAGTGAATTAGTTGTTGAGTAGTTTGATAATAGGGATTTCCAACCTTTTTTTCACACATCAGACCATTTTAATGTCAATAAAGTTGTCTTGACCCTCCAACAGGTTGATGGATTTGGGTTTGACCACAACCCAAACATTAATCAGCTTAACATTTGATATTACCACGTGCATGTAACCTACTTAAAAACTCTCTCGAGTTCTGTTCAACTGTTGATGGCTTTGATTTTACTCATGTTTTAAGCTTGGCTACAACGGCAGTTAGCTTGCCACATTACAACAGTGACAAGGACACAGCGCATGCAGATTTAGCTGCTAAGTGGTTACTAATTGATTGATAACCTACCAAAGTCAAAAAGAATCTGATTGTAGTCCTAAAGGAAGACATAAGGAAAGATGAAGCTCTAACACCACACCAATGTTGAAGCTAATTACAGCAAAAGTACTTAATAAAGTATGAAAATGTTTCCAAGCTAATGCATTCTGCAAAAGGGTTGGAAGCTAATGTGTTAAGGGGCCTACTTTCTTTGCTTGTATCCTTTTTTTTATAGCATTTGCATCAATTTAGACCCTTTTCGCCTTTTTTATAATAAAACATAACAGCAGTAAGCCCACTGTAGATATTCTTGAAACCAAACCAGGAAAGAAAGGTTCATGACCCAAATGTTTCTTACGTCTTGCTCACAGCTCTGGTGAAGGTTTGAACCTCAAGTGAAGACAGATAGAACTGAAACGATATTTCCAGCAGTATTTAAGTCGTGTCAAAGTTAATCACAGGGAGTATTTAGGTCTGCTGCCTTTCTAACAGTGGTATCAACTGTTTTCAGAAACAAGTGCAGGACCACACACCATATCTTTCAACCACTGAGGCTCACATTGACCGTAAAATTGTGTCAGTAGGTGTAAACTTACAGTATACCTCGGCTCAAGCAATACAGCTGTGACAGGTCAGTGCATAGACCCTGTGAGTGCAGACCCTCAGAGATAAAGCTCTGTGGAGAGAAGATGGACAGCAGCCTGATCAACCGTCTCCCTCAGCGAACTCTCTTCCATCCAAACGTAGCACACTGTAAAGACTCTCACGCCTCTTGGCTTGCTGCCCATGGATTTTATTCATTGAGGAAAATGTACAAAGTTGCTATAGCTTTGTGTCCATGTGACTCTCTGTGACTCACTCAGCTATAGATACACATTGCTGGACAGCCCAGTGATAAGAAGCTCCAAATTCTGCTTGGAATAAGGTACATGGAGTGACTTCCTTCAGCCAACATGTGAAGCAAACAGCATTAAGTAGCTTAAGGAACACCTCATAGGGTGTTAATCCCTATACTACAGTGCTGAGGATTTGTCTCACCATGAAAGGAGGGACATAGCAGAAGGTGGACCTGAGGGCAGTGGCTACACCCACACAGGTGCAATTGTGGAGAGGGCATGTTGCATGGGTGGAGGACGCTTACAGGCCATGCTGAGTGCCTTGACATAGAGCAGCATGCATCTGACCAAACAGCATGCTCTGTGCTCACAACATTTTACCTAGGGCGATGCTGTTTCTCCAACCAGCAACTGCTTTAAACATGTAGCCGTCTGTGCAAACTGCCAAAACTTATCAGTGGGTGGAGTACACCTCTTTTGATGCTCTTTATGTAATATTTACTTGATTACTTTTCTTATGTATCCACAGAAATGTAATGATGGAGAAACACAGACCAGGATGGGGATATTTGCATTGGTTTTAAGTGCATTTGAGAAAAGTATATTATATATTTGTGTATTTTATTTATTTATTAAACTCAAAGTAAAATGTATCATAGACAACTTTAAGATTTATTCTGGTTCAGTTTGAATTCTCCTTCATCATCCTGGGTTGCATTATATGCTAAAGCATGGACTGTTGTGTCTTTTTGTGTACGTCGAATTTACTTACAGTAGCACTTTTTGTGGAGTGTTTTTTGGTTCTTTTTTGTGGATAATTATTTGTAACCTAATATATTGGTATGATTACATTTCTATGAAAAGTTATTATTTAAAAGTAAATGATGAGAGGAATATCATAATAAAGACTTAAATTGTTTTTTACAATGTTTCCTGCTGGACTTTTCCTACCACTCTGAGATACTTCCTTTATTTATATATAAGAATCAAGATTTAAGGTTAGTTTAACTTATACTCATTTTACAGCGCAAGCTTGTACAATCAAATAGGGTTTTATACAACCACTAAAGCAAAATATGATGTGAATGTGAAAATAATTTCACATTCACATCAGTCTGATGGTATGGCAGCAGATAACTGTACATCTCTGGCTGTGGTTGGGGTGGGTGTTGGCTTCCATCCTCTGTGTCAGGCATTTCACTGCACTGCCATCACTGATGCTTGGTAATTAGACACAAGGTGGCAGTGTTGTCTAACTCTGACATAGGCAGAAATGTCTTGTTTTCTCTTTAAACCAGCACCTTTAAATTTTCTCATGAAATTTGCTCTTTGTTGTTTCACCTCAAATCTCAGTCATATTTAAACACTCATGCAGGGCTGAAAATACCAGAATGTGTTCAGTTTGAAGTTTGTCTGCATTCACATTAAACATAAAAACAAGTGATTTATTAAGTGTCAATGAAACCTTTCACACCAACATTTTGTGCAAAAAGATGAGCAAAAAAGTCAATTGCAAGCTCTTTGCTTAAAAATAGTTTTATTTTTTTATGCTTTCAAACTAGTGCAAATACATGCAAACAGAAAAACAGACAACCCTGTTGCAGGCCTTCTCACAGTAACGCAGTTCAGCATGAAAAGCTTTATACATCACACTCACAGAAAAGACCATTTAGAGGTCGACCTTCTCTCACCAATGTGACCTGGTCTTGTTTTGGTTGTCGTCCAGTGGGTTCTTTTCCTCCTCTCAAGGTACAGCAGCGTGGCTCTGCAGTCCAATTCTAACCTAAGCCTAGCACATAAATGTGCCAATGGGCGAGGAGGCAAGTGATCCACACCAGTTCCCCTACATCCATTTATCCACATTCATTATTCAGGAATACAAAACCACTCAGTCAAATCTGAGCTCATATAAAGATTCTCTCGCTCACCCCCTCTGCTGCTAGCCACATAAAAGATTCATCCCCCCTTTTTTCAGGAGCGATGCGAGGAGAGGGATACTCAATATGTATGCATTGATTGTCCTTAAATTCTTAACCAGTGAGACTGAAGAACAAACAGGTAGAAAAAGAAGGATATGGAAATTCAGGAATGTGAAAATGTGTCTGTTCTGGGTTTATTTTTTGCCACTACAGCCTACCAACTAGAGCAACAGGATTATCCTGCAAACCAGAAACACTAAAAGCAACATTTGCGTATTTCACCAATCTTTTTTTTACAGCTGAAACCTATAGCAACCACAGTCACATGACCAACTTTGCACACAAATGCTTTATTTAACCACCTGGCAGTAGGAATCAGTAGCCCACCAAAAGAGAGAGGTGCGAGGAGACACCTTTGCTTTACACCACAAAAGCATCATTTTACTGAACGTTTGTGATAGATAAACTGAGGCCGCTGTCTTTAAACTCTAGAAGACAACGACTGATGGACGGTGGTGAATGTTTTGACACTGGGTTTTTTAATATTGAGGCTCTGACGTGTCTATCTGCTCGTCCAAGCTGATAGTTGTCTCCGTTCTCTGAATCTTTAGCTCGCCAAGTCTTTGCATCTTTTTTAATCAGATGGAATTTTTTTGCACAGGCTTCTTTCAAAAGCAGCGCAATGCTAACAAAAGCCTCTGGTTCAAGGGGTTCACAATCAAGGGGTCACTGCCATCCAAAGTCCTGGCCTGCCATCTGATAGAAGCGCTGATTATGCGGCTTGTAGAAATCCCTCAGTCTTTGCATCACCTCCGGGTCAATGGAGGCATGTGTCCTCCCTTTGGTCTTCCCCAGGCAGTGAGGTTTACTGCTGCCCTCTGGCTTCTTCAGGCAGGGGAAGCCTTTAGTTTTGTTGAAGTAGAAGTGCTTGTCCGTGACGATCCTCTGGAGACCCAGAAAGTCTTGGACTTTGCCCAGCTCTCCAGCTGGGTCTGAGATGAGCCTCTCCCCGCTGACCAGATGGATCTGAGTCCTGGGGAACCAGGCCAGCCAGCGCTCAAGGTGCTGGGCGTACAGGCCGATCCAAAGTGGGCTCCACTGAGTGTCAATCTGACCTGTGGACAAGACAGAGATACCAATGTTCTTTATTCAATCTCATTATTGCTTCTGCCACGTCATCCAACTTATACCTTTTGAATACTACCCTTAAGCTATTGACATAGTCCAACATGGGGAATATATAGGTATGATGAGACAATCAACATTCCAGAAATATGCAAACTACTATTTTTCAGTCCAGAAACAGGAAACATAATGACACTGTAGAGTCAATATGTAACCAGTTATCAGTTCTGCAGTTTTAAGAAGCATCTCTCTTCTGATTTCTGAGCAGATGCTTAAGTTAATTAGCAAAAAACTTGAACACTTGAAGAGTGTTTGTCACTCTGGTTTTACTAATTGTTTATCTTGCCAGTGTGTTTGGATTTGAATGATGTAAAGAAAGATTACATATTTTTGACAACCGTGGCAACCAGGTGCACAAAGTGTTTTAAAGTACCTTAATAATCTTCATAACCGTACGTCACAGTGTGTGTTCCTGTTTTATCAGAGGTCCAGTCAGAACTAATAGAGGAGGCAATGTTTGCAATCACTTACACTGCATCTTCATTGTCTAAACTGGCAACACGGGACTAAATTCTCCTCATGAATCATCTGATATACCTCATAAACCAGCAGCAGAATGTCTTTACTGCTCCAGTTTGGTTTCTGTGTTGTTCCTTTATTAAAAAAAAAAAGTTCTATACTTTTTTAGATATGAAATATGTTTTTAATACTTGTATACAAATCTGTTGTTTCTTATATTTAGTCAGTCCCTTCAAACATTCTTCAGTCTGATTCTAAAATTTGATAAACATAGGCTCTGTTCCCTTCATTCAGCTTCCTATCTGATGGAGATAATGAGTCTCATGCTGCTTGTCTGTAAATCTGCACCGTTCTGTCTGCTGATGAGTTTTTTGCCTCTGTCAATTTTTATCTCTGCCTGCTTGCTTGGACTAATGAAAAACTAAAGATTAGGAAGATAAGAAGGTGCTTATATTTTTAAAAAGCAGCAGGTTTAGGCTTTTTTTATTTGCGTCAGGTATCATAATTCCCAAAACACCTGAACTCCATCAATAGGATTTGTACCTGTGGTGCGGTTCTTGAAGGCGAGGCTCTCAAAGGGGGGGATGTCTGGGGTCTTTGAGATGATCTGTGTGTAGTCAGATATGGCTCTGGTCACGGGGTCGCGGACCACCACAATCAGCTTCACATCCTGTGACATGGCGTAGACTCGAGCTGGTGTTTCCACAGTGACAAAGTAACGAGGCGTCTTCTCCATAACGATTTGTCCATCCAGGGCTTTGGGCATCATACTTCTGCAAGTACAGAAAAAATATGTTGTGAAGACAAACTACTAACAAAATACCAGTAGAAGGGCAGCAAACATTTTGTATCTGGCAACAGCAACATTTGATTTGGTTTTTTTTTTCATCAGTTTCCACTTACAGTACGTTGAGTGGTTGTTTGTTGTTTTATTTTACACCTTTTTTTCCATTATTCACTGAATTGTATGAAATATTGACCAGTGTTATTATAGATTATTATAGAAAAACTGATTTCCAAGGATAGTTAGGTATTCCAGGAAATTTGCTAACCTGGCTTTCTTAAAGTTAGATGAAAAGATGGATACCACTCTGCTTTAGAGTTATCAGTGTGTCCACCTTACTCATACAGAAAAAGAAAATTAGTTCATTTTCCAATGTCAAACTATTTCTTTAATAAATTACAGCTATTTATGAATTCAGAGGGAAAGAAGCCAAGATTCATACAGACTTTTGCCTGAAACTGAGGTTATCCTCCCTGACACCTTTGCAGTGAGTTCAGCCATGAGACACACAAACACACCACGCACACACTCCAATACAACCCCCCATTAGTCACTTTGACAGACATCATACTCTCACTGAATGAGCAGTGACAAGAGTCCAAAGAGTGGATCTCCAGCGATCCGGACACATTGGCAGGTGACAGCCGTGCTACAAAAACACAGCAGTCTTTTCTTGAATGTGTCTGGCTCGGCTCACCTCTACCTCCACAGCAGAAGCACAGCAGATGGGACTCATTTAGAGATAAATGACTCCAGAGGGCCCACGGGTCTGGCAGGGGACTCTGGGACATCTGCCAACACACCTGCCAAACACCTGACTGTCCGACCAAACACACACAGCCTCAGCGGCCTGGTCTCCTCAGCTCTGAGTCAGCATCTCGCATTGTTTAGACAGAGCTTCAGGGCCCACACTAGTGTCAGTCTCTTTAACTACTGTACAAACCATGTGTACTTAGCTTCTAATTGTTTTTAAATGCAAGTGGAACAGTTTTAGAGCTTTAGGTAGTATTTTTCTGACTTAAAATTGCCAATTTGCACACCCAGTACACACAGTCACAGGCATTTTGTTTTGTTTTATTTGTTTTCACCTGATGGATGTAAAAAAATGTTTTACCCTTTTAGCTCTGTTTTGGTTGCCACCGACTTCATGGAAAATGACACGACATGGAAAATTTTTATCTCTTTTGTTGCTGAGCAGGAACAACTCAGTCTTGAGGCATTATTTTAAAAAGTGATGAAATATTATCTATAAGTTTGTGTACATAGACATGAGTTGTTTTTTTTCTCACACTTTATAGCACCGCTGTACCACATTTCATGAATGAAATACGGCCTTAGATTGGGTGATGTATATGTGTAGGACTCTCAACTGGGAATCCTGGGACTGAACCCAAATGATAAAGTTGCAGGTGTGAGACCTAAAACAATGAACCTAGGGATGCTAAAACACTGAATTACTGCAGGTAACTGTGAACAATGACCATTCTTTGTGCAATTAGCACTATAATTTATTCATTTCGTTTCACATTGTTGGTTGACCGTTGTTAACTTTATAATTATTTTGAATATAGCTGTAAGTCACTGTCACTATTTACATTTTAAATATGTAAGATGCTATTTTCTTTCTATTTATTTTCCCTCATAATAACCTGTTTTTTAAATGACTTGTTAAGTGACCTTGTTTTATCATAGTCTTATTTTTTAGGGAAGTATCAAAAAACTAAAAAGAGTCAATAAAAAATGTCCTGAAGGAGTTATAAAGGAGATTTTAATAAATGAAGGACGCACAAAATGAGAGCAGAGGGGACACATGGCCGATACAGGGAGAACAGGATGCTCTGACTGTCCTCTGCTATGGGCTCAGGTTTCAGATGCGCCTGCAATATGACCTCCTGTCAATAAATCCACCCCCCCAAACTGGCCCCACTTTTATGAATCTGACAAACACACAAACACAGTGGCTTCATTTGATCTGATCAGTGCGAGGCAGGGCTAACCAACACTTAGCCTCAAGACTTCCCTTTTAACTCCAACCAATACCCTGAGAGGGAGGTGCCACACAGTCTGTTACACACACACACACACTCACACACGCAAATGGAGGTAGCCAATGTACATAGGCACACACACACACACACACACACACACACTCCAAAGCACAGATTACAAACTCATTATTCACTCATTACCCCAGCATTTGCCACCATGCTTCTGACCTCCCATTGGACCCATTTCTCTCACACACACACACTCACATATATATATAAAGAAGACAAAAAAAAAATCCCAAATTGAACACACACCCATATACACAAACACGCTAACAACAAAAAAGAGTGGGTGTGGTATATTTTTACCAGACCTTTTAAGACCAGAGTGTGTGTGAGTGCATCCAAACGTGTGTGTCTGGGAGCATTTGCTAGAGTGTTTTAAATGAAAGGGGTGGGTGACGGATGAAGGAATGATGGGAGTGGATACAAACGTGCCTCCATTAGCAATCTGTCTGTGAATAGCCTTGGAGCCAAGAGCCCCATACCATTACCTAAACACAAAGAGCTAATTACCGCCCCTAAGAACGCCATCAAAAGAAAAGATCTATTACAAATATGCTTCTACCGTAAGATTTGCACAGACACACTAATTGACGGACAATTTAGCTGTTAGTTTTTACTAATAACTAAATACACCCTTATGCTGCTTTTGGCACAGAAAACTTTTTGATCCCAAGGATGCGTCTGTAGCTTCAATTCCATTTCATCCCTGGATGAATGAATGAAGGCAGACGAGTTATGCAACGTTTTCCCTGAATCCGACACAATGTTAGTGGTTTGAGTAAGACCTCAGTGTGCACAGCCGAATAATAGTCAGTATGATACTTAAATCTGTAATAGAATATTAGTAGAAATAGCACATAACACATTTGAAAGAGTTATTTATTTTTTAAGTGTTTTTGGTACTGTCTTTTGGTGGTAAGGACAAGTTCAACACAGTGGTTGAAAACACATGAACCTTCAGTACCGTGTGAGTAAAAAAAATCTTTTGACAATATTTTATTCTGTGAGGGATTTTCAGTCAATGTTTCATTGTCATATTTTTTCGAATCGACAAACCTCTAAGTTGCTATAGATAATGTTAATATTTGGCATTCTTGTTGTTGAAAACAGCTACTTCAATAGCTTTAAGCAAAAAAGCAGCTACCAAAAAAGTCAAGGTGTAAAAAAGGTTTGTGATTCAGCTTTGGTCAAATTTAGTCAACTGAGGCCATTTAGATGAGGTCAAGGAAAGACTCTGTTCATGCTCAAGAGTAAGAATACATCAATGTACTAGTTTAAAATAAGCAGTATTTGCTGTTGGTAGAATATGTGATCTGAACTCCAGTTTACCAAATCAAAGTCATCTGATCTTTTCACCCAAGCTTATATTTAAGTTGCTTCTAAAATATGTTTTGCAATGGTAGAAAATGACATGTTACTTCGACCTTTGCTTCTTTGAACAGGAGGTAAATTCCTCTCACTCGTCACAGAAAGTATAACCTCCGAGTCAGTCGATTCCCAGCAGCTCTAAGTATTGGCCATGATTGTTAGAGGGAAACCAGATAAGGATCTTTTCCTTTTAACTGCACTAGTGACTCTGGGTGCTTGTGAAGTGAGGGAGTGGGACGGGTAGGGGGGCATATTAAACTCCCTTGCGTAAATGCCCATCACTGGCAGGTGAAGAGAGCCGGCTGGTGGCACCATGTGTGACAGAGGAAATCACACCCAAGAAAAAAAAAAAAAAACGATGGCTCAGTTAATTGGCAGTTTAAAAACCCTGTTTTACCAACATCCTTACACTGCTCATTTACCATTGAGTGTGAGATCAAACATCCAGTATGATGAACACAGGGATTATCCTGCAGCTTATAATAAGCCCCTGCTTGCCTTTGAGGAACCTCTCTTTTTGTCGTCCATTTCCCAATATTTCAGCCAGCCTCCCTGGTGAATTACCTCAGGCCAGCCAAGGCCACTGGCTATTGATCCTATGGGGGCTTAGGGTAACTATGCATAGGCGGGAGCGGATAGTGTGCAGTGGGGATTGTGTGTATTGGGATGAGTGCAGTATGATGGGGTTGCATGAAGCAGGAAGGTGTCGGTGTAAATGTAAGGGGAGGGGCTCAGAATGGTAATGTATTAGGCCTCAGCTGGGACCAAGAGTGGCAGGTGGAGACTGGGGGAGCCAGGACCCTCTGGAGCCCCATCAGTAGCATGCTGTGTCATGTGATGTGCTTGTCTGTGCTTATGTGTGTGTGTGTGTGTGTGTGTGTGTTTTCTGACAAATGTGAAGCAATTGCAGTGTGTATTACATATAGAGCTGGAAATATGCAGCAAAGGATGGGGGGATTTGAGGGAATGCTGGATCAAAGATGTAAAATCCGGTCTGTTTATCTTTGATGTTTGATCCAAGGAGGAAACAATAACCAATCAAAGAGCAGAGAGACTGAGAGAATTGACTGTGTTCATTATACACACATGACTGCTCATTTAGGAGTCAGATATGAGATCTAATTGTGTTATTTGTTTGTCTGAATGAATGCATGAGTGTGTTCTTGTATGTGTTATTGGGGAACCGCTCATCCATTGCTTCTGTATGGGGGACCACTAAGGGGTCGGTCCATTGTGGTTGTGCCCTGTCCACTTCCAAGAGACATCCATCATTGAGGGGCCCCAGACCCCCGCACCCCCACTTCCCGATCCCCAGGGGAAAGCCTTAATGAGAGCCAGATCGCCCCACCCGTCTGGGCCTTATGGTGATCACCTCCAGTACAGTACTGGGACAGGACGGCCCACACCTGAACCCCAGATAAACACACACACACGCACGCACGCACCACACAAAAACCAGCGAGGCAGCCAAAAGTGAATTGAATTTTACACCTGTATTTACTTCACACTTCAGTATGATGTTACACGGTGAAAAAACACACCAAAAGGACTTAACACATAAAATACTTAATTCCCCTCCAGCAGATCAACAAATCTATTTCAGCTGAAATCCTGCCGATCTGTGTTTGCTGCTAATTCACGCCCACTGAATCTTGCTGAACATCAAATGTTTTGGCAGCCATTCTTCTGTGATTTGCATGGCAATTATATTCTATTGTACAAACACAAAAACACAAGTAGCACCATGTGCTGTGTCATGGCGGGACAAAGCCACCAATGTATTGGTATGAATGCAAAAGCCTCCCTTAACGAGTTCAAAATGAATTGCAAATGAATCTGTGCCATCAGAGCAGCTGACTCTGAAAAGACGGAGTAATTTTGGCCCTCCCTTCATGTCACTGTGTGTCCTCAGAGGCATAGTGCAAATTAATTCAAACGAAGTGAGGCCTGAGATTGAATGTATAAAAATCATTTTTGGTTCCTTTGAAAAAGTTACTATTGATATAAATAATTTGATAGCAATAGGAGAAAGCTGGGCCATAACAAAACACACAAAACAAACTCAAATCCCAAAAAAACAAAGAAAACCTGCACAAAACTCTTCATGCCAGCCTCAATGATTCCCAACCTAATGCTTGTCAAGGTTTATACAGAAGATCCTACTTAAGAGTTTTGAAGATTTAATAAAGGAGAGATAACAACTAAAGAAATGACTAAAAAGAAGTAAATAATAAGTAGTGCCAAAGGTTTAACACACCAGGAGCTTCACAGAAGCTGCAGCTGAGTACTTTTTCCACTGACTGAATCGATATCAGCTTGAAATGAAAAGCTGTTTTCTTTCACTTTTGTATAAAACAAGAACTACAAAAGTTTCAGAAATAACAAAGAATTTTTTTTCTTTCAATTTAGCCGTTGAATGAAAATTCACAACGGATTACCAGCAGAATACAAATAAAAGCTTTAAACTTCTTCATTTGAAAAGGTTTGTTGTGTTCTCTAATATTTTTTTTTGCTTGTTTCACTTCATTTCTTGGAAATGAGCAGGAGCAGCAAACACTGACGATGCAACCTATCAGGTTAAAGCTGTGCCAGTAACCCGGAGTCAATAATATATCAATAAATCTCGCTGTACCTCCAGAACAAAATACAACCTGCCCCCTCAGTCTCCAGACTGTGACCGAACCCGAAGAAGTCATCCTCTACACACAAATACACACACACACACACACAAGCCCAGCTCTGATGACAGTCCCTCGGGTTGAAGCAAAGGTCAGCGGAGATGTGTGAGGTTGCGGCAACACTGACTTCACCCTTTAACCTCTACATCACCCGAGCCTTATCTCTTCACCCTCCAGTTTATCCCCTCTTTTTTTCACATCCACCTGTCATGCCATCTCTCACTAACAAACAATCACTGGTGAGATATGAATTCTCAGCAAAGCAATTTTAATGGATTCCTCCTGAGCCACGGAGAGAGAAAAAGCCCTGTGTAACATGACCTCTTGTGCCTATGTGAGGATGGGGGTGGGGGGTGGGGGGTGGGGGGGATTATCCCAACGTAGAATAAAGCTTCCTGCTAATTGTAACAGAAGCTGAGCTGACCAACGCTAACCACTCTAATGCTGGAGTCAACCCAAGGTCAGGGCGAGGAGATAGAGCTATCGATCCCAGACAGCACAGTAAGGAGGAAACTTCCAGTCCATCTTGTGGCTCATCGCAGCGTTGTTCCAGATCCAATCTCCGCTCCAAACGCCATTAGTGGATCTTTGTCAGGGGGTCTGATCTCAATTGCCCCGGTGAAGCGAAATGTTATTTTACTCTAAGAGATACGAGGAGTGATTCTGAAGAAGATACACTATATCTCATCCACTTTGATCGCCCATGAGAGGGTTTGAGAGTAAAAGCACCTCTGCAGGAATCCAGTGTTAACTCAGTAAGCACCACGTCACTATCCATTTGCTGTGTGATATCAGAGGTGCTCCGCTGTCCTGTAGCATTCTGGTTTATTACAACCTGCCTCTTTTTAAATGTTTTTGGCCTTAACTCATACCAGTAATTTTGATAATGCATTCAACTGCTGTCATCTCTTAATTTTGTTGAATTGCTGATAGAAAGTTAACTTGCAAGAAATATACAACATCTCTGGTAAATTAGACTTATTCGGAAGAGAAAACAATAGCAAACAGTACAATTACTGTCTTCAGCTGTCTGTTATCTCCTGCTACAACCTGTAAAGTGACACAGCCAAAGTGTCAGTAGGTTACTTTTCAGTTGTCTTACTGGTTGCTCTTCTTGTCCTATGAGAAGGTAATCAGCAAAGAATCATCTGTTGTGGATGTGAAGTTTCTTTGAGTTTGCTTTTTCATTTATTTTTTCATGTCTTTTGTTCAGTAAAAAAGCAGCAAAGGCTTTTATCATTATGATTTAAATAAGATTGCTGCAAAAACTTTCTCCTGAAGAATTATGATAATGAGAAATAAACTAAACAAAAGTAAAATGCTCCTTGAAAAAATGATATTTCATGAAAATTCATGATCCCAACAAAACTCATTAAAAAACCATTTATGGATCTCTTCGGTGTAAGTCATTTTTCATTGTCCTTATTACAGCATCATGTGGGTGTAATAATAAAATATAGTACCTTAAATGATGATGAAAAAAATGTTGCTTATAAATTAAAACTAATTTCTTCAGGTCCTGATAAGAGGATTTTTTTTCTTCTAGAGTAACAAGCAACATTAATTAGCGTTAAGGCAAACCTAAGTAATGAAGTCTTCATGTGTCATTGAGATGACACCTCAGATGGCACCCTCTGTTCTGCGCTCTCGGTCAGTGCCTGATCTGTACCTCCTGCATATGGTGCTGCGTATGTGCATGGGTCAGGCTCTAACATCTGACCAATGGGTGATTTTTACCCAAACTGTTTCCAAGCCGGTTACTTTCTATGGCTGTATTTTGGCACATTCACAGTACCTATCAAGCAGGAGGTACAATACAAACATTGGCTAGTAAAAAAATAAGACACCCTTTTTTAATTTAATGAATTTACACCAAAATATGTCCTGTGTCACATTTTTAAAATCTCAAAAAGCATTATCAAACAGACAGTTCAGTCTTTAAGATGACATTGTACTTATAGCAGCTCTCACAGTTAATACATGGTGGTCAGTCCTGAGAAAACTTGCTAACAGTTTAGCTCACTAGCATTAGGACTAGCTCAGGTAGCGGGTAGTAGTTGTTATTCAAAAGTGATAATTGGCTAAAGTCATTCGAGGCGTAAAGTAAAGCCAAAACATTTTGATCGCCCCCTGGTGTCTAGCTGCAGTACAGGCCATAAATCCTGCCCCGTCTATGTTAGCAGGTGGGACATACGCCAAACAAAATAATCAGTGCACAAGTCAAATACATATTCCCAAAGGCGGTTTCTGATATTTGAGGTAGTCTTAATTGCGCTGGTGTTCAAGTGTTTATTTGTCTGAAAAGGTCAGTTTTAATCAGTCATTTGATACTTTTGCACTGTTGGACTTAAATTTAAAACCCTAAAGATGTCCTTTTGTTCTTGTATTTTTGATTTTATTTAGTGAGGAAAAATGTAAACGTAACAGTAAGGGAAGAAAATAAATATAAACGTGTCACTCAGTCATATTCAACCAGAATTATCCTCCATGATACAAATAATTATTCTGAGAACTGATAAAGAAGTAATAAAAATAATAAAAATAAATAAAAATAATTTTGCAGCTTCTTGTTATCTTTCCATTTGAGCAAGCAAAACAAAGACACATCTCCTTTGTCTGCCTGTGTACT
This sequence comes from Ctenochaetus hawaiiensis, assembly GCA_029783645.1. Taxonomy (NCBI): domain Eukaryota; kingdom Metazoa; phylum Chordata; class Actinopteri; order Acanthuriformes; family Acanthuridae; genus Ctenochaetus; species Ctenochaetus hawaiiensis. The sequence goes on along the minus strand of JAPZDY010000014.1, from coordinate 16,226,793 downwards.
CTGGTTGTGCCCTGTTTGTTATGAAGTGATGTGAACACATCATTAACTCCCAGCATAAAGTGACCTGGAGTCAGAGGTCAATTGACAGTGCTGACAGTGATGTCAAGTGTCTCGACATGCAGTGAGCCCCATCTGGCCTGAGGGAGAGACGTGACAATCTGGTGTCACATTCACATCACCTGGTATCACACACACACACACAGACACCACAGACATGCTGGCAGACCAGCAAGGCTGCAGTGGCTTTTCCAGTACCTCCAGATTACACAAATTTTTCTGGCACTGTTTGCATCCCTCATCTTTCACACACTAGTGTGTTTTTCCATCTGTATCATATCAAAATCAAAACAAAAATTCATCCCTTCGTTTTATCTCTTTCATAGGTTAAAATGTTGTCGGGATGCCAAAGAGGCTCCCAGAGCTGAGCCGATGGCTACTATTGAGCCCCAGTAATATACTGTAAGCTGGTTAACAGCAAGCTATGTAGTCCAGATTTGGCTGTTTTTAAATCTGCCATATTTGGAGCAGTTTGTAGGTCTATAGGTGCATCCACTTACAGTATGCAACATTTTAAAAAGCAAAATGAATCTCAGGGCTGGTCATAACATTTCTTTTCTTTTATTTTCCCAAATTATCCTCGAACAGTTTGAGTGACTTGAATCTGGTTCCCCTGAATCTCGTTCATGTGTGCATGTGTTCTGAGTATTTCCAAGTTTTCATGGAACAGGCTGAGAACAAAGCCACATGACAACAGTAACATCTGGCTCAGGCTCCAGAGATGATGATTACTCTGCTGCTCTGAGAGAACTCATCCTGCAAGGTCTCTCTCTCTCTCTCTCTCTCTCTCTGTCTCTCTCTCTCTCTATCTCTCTCCCCTACTGTACACACACACATGCACAAACACACACAGCAAGCACTGCAGGCACTCGCATGCACACATGCACAGATTGGCGTAGCCAGATGGCAGAGTCTCTTTGACTGTCACCTAAACCTCTGCGGAATAGCTGTGGATATGTTTGGGTATGCAAACAACACAAAGAGATTCATTTCTTCCAGAGGAAGATGAAGGCTTCTACTTGGCACTTATGACACTGATATTGCTCAAACTCACAAAAGCAAATTCAAGTGAAAGTCCAATTTTTAAATAAAAAATATTTTTTAGCCGAGCATTGAGTGACGTGAATATATTTGGTTAAGAAAATCTCTGGAAGTGCAGAAAAAAGTCACATTTTTCTGTAACTGCAGTATGTCATTTTTATAAAAGACAAAAATTGAGAGTCATCGAATATTGACACTTTGTCGAGCATTCAATGGCTTTACTAAGACTGATCGCCTGCGTAATGTGTGCGTACCTGTACCAGTCCAGTCCCCGTGCGTAATGCCGGTCGAAGAAGTGCGGTTCGGACCCCAGGGCGCGGATGTCCGGGTGGAGCCGTAGGAACTCCAGCAGGGCCCTGGTGCCTCCCTTTTTAACCCCTATGATCAGAGCCTGGGGTAACCTCCGAGTGGCTGTCCATTCTTTCCCCGAGCTGTTCGCCTCGAACCCGGACTGACCGCTGAATGCGCCTTCGCCATACGCGGTAGGAACCTCTCTGGTGACGATGGTTCCGTTTCTCTCGTGCGGCCATCCTGACCCGGACACGAGGAACTCGCGCGCAGGTGGCTTGATTTCAGAGTTTTCTGTCAGCTCTGACTCGCAGCATCCGGTAAAGAGATAGACCAAGGAGAAGCAGAGGATGCTCAGAGAGGACGCGATGGTGAGCCGGTGGAAGAGCCGTCGCAGGTCCGCGCTCGGATGGAGGTGGTGGTGGTGTTGGTGAAAAGGTGCCATCCCTCAGAGATCCATGTAAGATCAGGTGCCATTCTGCCACAAGTTCAGCTCACATCCCTTCATACTCTAACGCCGTTAACACACTGCTAACTCTCGAAGAGTCTCCCTCAGTGCGCTCCGCTGCCCTCCTCCTCCTTCATGTTGCGCGTCCGAGGCGCACTGAGCTCCCCCCGAAACCTGCCAATCGGTCCGCTTTAACAGATTAGACGAAGTAGTTTTTGCGTGACATCCAGAACATGCGCCCACTTATTTACCACCGTGGTAATATGGAGAGAATAAAGCTTTAATAGCCGACTGCTGCGGGGATCTTTCTCTCTTTCCACTCCACGGGATTACTCTGCGTACCCTCCACCATCTCACGGGGATTCGCATCCAGGGATATCTCTCTCTCTCTCTCTATGTCTCTCTCTCTCTCTCTCTCTCTCTCTCTCTCTCTCTCTCTCTCTCTCTCTCTCTCTTTCTCTGGCTCCCTCCTGTGATACCTTAAATTGGAGGGTTATGGCCTGAGGCGCGTATAATTCCAGTTTTATTTATTGGGGGAACCTGGGATGGATCCAGGGCGCAGATGATGGTCATGTCCCATTCCTCATATGTGCTATTATTGCTCATCTAATATGATTTATTGATTTAGATTCTGTCACATATCCTAGTCTGTCATCTGCAGGTCTGCGCCATATACAAGTATATCTAAGAACAGTGGAGAATAGCTCTACAAACATTTAAGTACCCGTTGAAATGCTCTGATCCCTTAGTTCCAGGAATGGATCCTATCTGTAGGTAAACATGCATGGGTCATCGGTGCCATTTGGAACTGGGTTTATCACACTTAGCTGACGCTCTAATTGGCTTAGTGGTCAGCCAGCATTAGACTACATAGTGCAGCTGCCAATAGTCTGCTGATGCTGACCCCAAAGGACAGTCTGCGTGAACCTGCATCCAAGCACCATGCAGAATTGTTTGAAAATCTACAAATCAATCAGCAAAGTGAGATAAAATTATCACACTTTTCAGCCGCTTACAGAAAACAACTTAAAGAAACAAGCTGCTGATTTACAGTTTTTGATCTAAGTGGAGGTTTGCACTTCATAAGTGGATGCTTTATCACTTGCATTAACAGAGGTGTGTGTTGTGTTCAGTCTCCTGTTAGGGAGCTCTGCTATGTTGGCTTTTATTATTGCAGAGTGCGGAGCTAAGGTACGGATAATAGCTCATAGGAGACTCATTAGTTCCCCTTTCCAAACACACGTGCACGAGCACGCACGCAAACTCACACATAGACATTCACTGGCACACACAAATACACACATTCTTCATGTTCCATTTGGCTTACCCCTGTCATTATCCAACAGCAGATGTGACCCGTGCCGTAAAACCTCTGCTTTGTCCTGCAATTTGAGACTAAACAGATCTGCCATCTATTTTCAGCAAGATGAAACTTGTGTTATTTGACTGACACAGACAACAACCAATCATCAGATATATCAGAATACAATGCATGTCTGTTAATATGATGTGTGATGTATATTTTCATATGAATGCATTTATGATATTTGAAATTTATTTGCCTGCCATTACTTTGAAGTTTTCATCTGGCTTAATAAAAAAGGGAAATATGATCCCATTTAGTCCGATAAAATGTTGTGCAGCTCTTCTATCATCCCAAGTTTCCTGTCTCATTAACATTTTATTGAACATCAGACAAGGCATATTTCCTAAGAAACCATGAGGTCAAATCTTATGTACGTCAACAAAAACAAGGGCAATTGAGGACTCAACTTCTTTTTAGTAGCAAAGTTTATGTCACACTATATTCCTTTTGGAATATTTGTTGTAATTTAAGAACTAGTGTGTAGGAATTAATGACATCTAGTGATGAGGTTGCAGATTGCAACCAACTGAATATCCCTCTGCCCACCCCTCCCCTTCTGAATGGTACAAGAACGTACAACGAACGACGTAAAATGTACAACGAAACATGCAATAACTGAAAAAGGCTTATGGAGCCATTTTCTTTTGCTTGTCCATTCTAGGCTTTTATAAAACATGGCAGTTCAACATGGAGGACTCCATTGATGAATGGCTTTATATCTTTACATCCAACTTTATACCTGCACTCCCACTGTAGATTTAAAGAACTCATTTTAAGGTAACAAAAACACAGTGATTCATAATTTCAGCTGATGTTTCTTAAAAGAAAACATTTTAAGAATATTATATTCCATTTTTGCCAAATTCTGGCAAAAGATCCCCCTATATCCTACACACTGGGGACCTTCAACTTAACCTGACTGAACCATTTTTACCACGTGGTTGAAGTTTGTGAGACCCAAAATCCCCTGTTTTCATGTGGTTTCCTCCCTGAATGTTACAGTAAAAAAGAAATTTGCACTTATAATGTGGCTTGTTTATGTTTGAGTTTTCATAATAGGCATATATTTCTCTATTTAGTTCAGCTCCAGAGGGCTTACTGAAACATATGATGTGTATAAACCTGACCCTGACCCAAAAAGTCAGAAAACTTCCGAATTATGTTTTAAAAAAATCAGCCTGATCAACAACGTTGAATGCCCATTAATGGTAAAAGTAATATTGCCTACTATATTCAGCTATAACTGAATTTGACCATAGAATATAAACTACACTGATTATAAATTATTGTCCATAAGATTGGTTTAATTTTGTTTATGTTTTCGATGTAAATACAGCGACTAGTGAGGTAAATGATGACAATTATTGCAATGACATGTCATTAAAGCCAATTATACGTGCAAAAGCAATAGTGAACTCAGACAACCTCACACTGATAACTGAGGGTGGTGCAACTTTTGCCCACAGGGCATCTCCAGATTAGACTTAGACAGGAAATACTTTGTTTTCTTGTGTTTGGATACATGTCAGCAATGATGTGTGGAAAACCATGAAAAAAAAAAAAAACTATCCATCAAGCCAAAAACTGTTGCGCCAACACACACATAAGCAGGTCTGATCTCATTACGTAAGTATTGCACTGCATGTGAGATTTTTATTTGTTATGTCTTTTATTTTATTTAAATGGAAAAAGATGTGTAATTTGTTAAATGTGTACTTTATTTTACAACTGGTACTGTAAAAGTGTGTGTGCATGTGTGTATGAGTGTGTATGTGTGTTGTTTGTTGGATAGATATACAAAATAACTAGCAAAAAAATTTTCAGTGCTGTTTTTCTGGGTGAGATCATCAAAATGTTCCTGCATCAACACACTATAGCAAGTATATTTAACTTGCTGTGCACAGGAGGACACGTTTGCAAAATGACAGAAGACCAGGGGCCAGTTAATAAACCAACATTAAAGCTATTTTTTTCAGATAACATAAATTAACATTATAAAGCCATTAATCATCTTTCTTTAAATTTCTTATTTTCATATTAAAACTGACTAAATAATTCATTTAATAAATTGTGTTGTTTCAAAGATTGAAACTAGGCCTAAAAGACAGAAAAATCAGTCATTTTACTTTATTTAATATCTAATGATTAATAATTTAGCATTATTAAACAGACAAAACACGTCCAGTGTCAATCAGTTTGTTTTCATGGTTCCAGGTTTTGTTGACAGTCGAGTATCAATTCTTTTGAATTGTTAGTCCAATAAAAAATTCTATGCAATGCTCAACGAAGTCTGATATAATAATCATGAAGTGTCCCAGTTACTCAATAAAACTCACCACCAAAGCCCTCTCATGTATTTCTTTATTCCAACATGATGTGAAAAACATTTGTGAAGTGGGTAGAAAAAATCATACACAAACATAATAAAGTGTCTGTGTATAAATCTTTATCTATCTTGTTATTTCCTGTTTATTTTTTTCTCCAACCTCCCTCCACGGATCATAAGACAAGGTCATCAGGTGAGGTTGTGTGTCTTTTGTCTGCAGTCGCCCAGCAGATTGTTCTGTGATGAAGTGGTCGTCTATAAAAGCGTGACCCCAGGGTCAGGGCCGGAGCCCAGGCAGTGATTCATTATCCGTCGAAGGACCAGAGCAGGCTGATTAATACGCTCCTGCATCACAATGTATGAAATTAGGAGGTTCTAGGAATGTGTATATTCTGAAACTGAGCACGATTCACTGCGTAATTCACTTGCTGTCAATTCTGATAATGTTAAGGATGTCGATGACGTTACATTTCCAGTCTGTGTTATCAATGTCATTAATCAAAGCTTCTCTATTTTAATACATTAAAATCTACATAAATGTCATCAACCCTGCACTCGTGATCCCTTACAGTTTGCCCGCATCCTTCATTCCTCCTCTGAGTGACAGTCTAATTAGAGTTAAAGTAATGGTGTATGTAATCAAGACTAAATTACAGCCATAAGTCACTCAGTGGAGGGCCTTCTACCTTCTAGCCAATCACAGTCACAGACTAATGAACCGCATTCACTGACCACTGATCTCAGCATCCATTTAAGACATAAGGACCTGGTGTCGACTTGTCTCAGCAAGACACAGGCTGTGGTTTTAAAGGGTCAATTCAACCAAATTATAAAAAGAGAGTGTTTTTCTTCTCGTTCCCAGTGGCATCACACTATGCTGTCACAGTGTCATTTAAGTAAACTGAACACTGGTGCAAAAATAGGCCATTGACGTCTTTCCCATTGCCAGTAGTTGAATTTACCTTTCTGTTCTTTTTTCTGCTGTGTCTCAATTGATGTCACCACTGCACCGAGGTAAACAGGGAGCAGTACAAACGGCATTCAGACAAGTAACAATGTTTTAGCTCTTACTTTTTTTTTATGTCTTTCACTTCAGTGTCTTTCAAACTCAAACAGTGTTTGAACACTACTTGAAGAGACAGATGAAACATGGTTGATTGTTGTATATCACAGTGTCTCCAGCAGTGCTAGTGCTCTTCCCCTTGAATCATGAGAAGCTCTGTCTGTATAAGTGTTTTTTGGCATGACACAAAGAACAAAATTTTCATTGCAAATTATTCCCCAGACAGTAAAAATCACTTAATAGTGTTCACATTTACCACATGTCTTAGGATCCCACTGGAAATGGGGCAGAAAAAGGGTGTCTGTGGGTTACCTGTTTACATCACTGCCGATCAGAGCTGTAATGAATATTTGTTACTATGCAGGATCTTTTGACTTGATAATGAATGCTGATTGTGCTCATATCCCATTACCAAAAAAAGCCAGATGTTAGTCGATGTTATGGGTTTTTCTGTCCGGTTGGAACTGGGTATGCAGTAAAATCTGTGCCCTTTGGTTGCAGATGGGAAACAGCAGAAATATCACATGTGCTAATGAGGTTTCTTGTAATTCTAACTGCTAACTAGTTGCATGCTTTAAAGTCATGTTGTCCATTCATCTTTCAGGACATGTCACACTTCCTGTTAAAGCTAACTTTACATATTCTCTTAGTGTCATGTTAAGTAGTGCTAAGTAGTTATTAGATGTCTAGCAAACCGTGACATGAGAAAAAAATACTTGGTAATGTGAGAATAAGTATCATGTCCCCACTGCTGCAAGTACAATTTTAAAAATTCATAAATAGGAATTATTGTAAATCATGCCTACATTTTCTGAATGTGTTGTTCAGTATAATTTTATAAAAAATTGCATTTTAACAGTTTTTCAGAGTTATTCTTCTAATGTAACTTCACTTAAGTTTCTGTTCAACTGAATCTTGAATGAATAGGTAATGTAGTAGTGTCCTAATTACTGTCTATACACTTTTCTTGTTGAACCTTGATGTCCTGCTTGTGTCCCTGGATTGGAGGCCTGTAGGGTCACTCAGTCTTGCCAGAGCCACACCCAGATCAGAGGCCTGCACCTCCTGCTCCCCCAGCACCTTCTCCACCTGTCATTGATCCACACGCTGGCAAAGGAACCACACAGTGCCCCTGATGAAGAGTGAGTGTGTGTGTGAGAGTGTGCGTTTGACCCATAGGGTGAACAGGGATGAGAGGTGCCAGATCAGATCAGAGCACTCCAAGAAGGGATAAGCTCTACTTATGCTGCTTTGGAGAGGGCTTCTTTCTCTGTGTGTGTGTGCTGTGTGCTGTGTGTGTGTGTGTGTGTGTGTGTGTGTGTGTGTGCGTGTGTATGTGTGCGTGTGTGTCCGTTTGCATGTGTGTGTGTGTGTGTGAGCAATTCCTTTGTGTGAGCCCTAAGGTCTTTTCATGTGTATATGGTTTTGGTTTTAATGAGCAAGGTGCTTCTTTGACCTCCATGTCAGAGCTGCAGTGAGGTTATTGTGTAGTCGTAAAATACAGGTCATGGTCCACTGATCCACTGAGCTGTTTCAATTAAGTCAGTCTGTTTGCTGTGGCTGTGATGTTCTATTTGTGAGATTTTCAAACCTACAGTGAATTATATAATCATATATTTTTCCAATATAAGAAGTAAACTCTGGTTGTGATTGGATTTTACCCTTCTATTAAATACCTGACATCAGCTACAGCTATTGTCCTTCTCTGCAAAGGTGATGCTTCCTCTGTGACTACAGCTGCATTTGCTCTCATTCATTATTCATTCTCAACCCAAAAAACTGTGAAAAAAAGTCAAATGTATAAGCCGTTGTGTTTAAGACTCAGAACTACAACTAAACTATGACTGAGCAGTTCATAAGACACTTGACCTAAATTTTAAAAAAAAATGTTCTTGGGTCAAGTTGTAGTTGAAACCCGCTTTAAGAACTTATTGATTAGTCCTGGAGGTAGTCTTTAAGATTAAACAGTGTAACGACAAGTTACGATCGCTGAGCTTTGATACTTTTGGTTTGTTCTGATGATGAAGAGCTTCTCAGCCTGCAAAGACTGAAAGGGTAACAATATACAAAATTAAGTAATTAAATCATTGGCTAAAATCTGCACTCTGAGCCCTCTGGGCAGCTGAGCATAGGACAAATGTTAGCCTTATGCAAATGTGGCTGCTGAATTGTTTTTTGCAGTCCACAGTTGTTACTCTCAGCCTTTTCTCTGTATAGAAAGCATGTTAGCTATTAACAAACTGACTGTTTGCGTCCAGAGGTTTTATATGTTGACAGACAAACCTATGAGTAATCTCTGTAGTTCAATGTTTTTAAAACTACTGTAGAGGAAAGTGTCTTTTTCTTCCAGCTCTCTCAGCCCTTGTTGTTGTATGCTGTACTGCTGTGCAGCATTATAAAACTGATATTTGCTGAAATGTAGCAGTAAGATTACAAAAGTCAACAGAGGTCAGACTACAACAGACTACAACACATTCCTACATCCAGTATTCAGAGGTTTGTTGAGCAGCTCTCATGTACCGCGTGTTTGTCAGTTCTGAATCTGCTAATATGAGAAGAAACTAGTCCAGCAAACATGAATCCCCGCATAAATCCAGAAGATTGTGGAAGTCATGATTCCTAAAGTCTGGATCTACAGTAGGCTTCCTGATTTGTACACTGACTCTGATTGAAGCTCTGCAGATGGCCGGTTTTGGATTACTGTTTGTAAAGTCTTCACATTTCACCCAAGAATCATTATTTTACTACTGTCTATCCATTCAAAACTCTCTAGATCCTTCTTTATCACAGGAGCCTCGTATGACCATTTTTCTAACTCTGCAAAACTAACAATTCAACATTCATACTCACACTTACAGCCAAGTGCAGCACTTGTTACACACTGTCACAGTGTGCCCCACAAATAACATATGTATAATTCATTTCCTCAAGAATAAATAGCAATGCAAAGGGCAGAAAGTTCTTGAAGAGACAACCGCGAGGCAGTTGAACGCAGCCAGGAGAAAAGTATGACTGCAGGCTTTTTGCTCCCTTGACTTTTGTCTCTAGATGTGGCCGGATGATACATGTACAACTTAGTTAATTTAAAGCATTTTGCAACCTTGGAAATTGACCTGTTAACCTCGCTATGTATTGACTTTCCAGTAACTTGTTCGGGGGGTTGTGGTTTGTCGTGTCTCCCCCAGGCGGGGAGGGGGGGGTTTAATGGGTTTGCCAGGTCGACCTTAATCTTCCCTAATGCCCTGTTGCTGGTGCCAACGCCACTATCAGCATGGCCACATCTATGCAGTGCCACAAAGTCGGGCTAATCAGCTGAGCCACACCCTCTAACCCCTTTAAGTTACAAGATTAACACAGCTGAATGGATGAAGACTTTTTGCATGGAAGGACAGAAACCATTTACAGTTTGTTCAGAGGCTGGAACAAGCCTGCAGGTGCTGCATGACTCTCTGTATCGACAGAAGTGTTTTTCTATGGATCCTAATGGAATAATAATGAATTGTAATTGCAAGAGCCTCTCTCTGCATCTCCATGCATTTTTGGTATTGACCCGTCTGCAGTCAGCTGAAGCATGAACACCTCACATTCCATATTGATTTGGCTTTTACAAGAAGAACCAGCAGTGTGATGTATTTTTCCGCACTGTTTTCTGCCATTAAAATGTATTATTACACTCAAGCCAAAGCAATTGTACGCATATGCATGAATGCTTACACACACACACACACACACACTGCTAGTAGCACCCAACCTAGCCGAATCGCACCACCGGACTCTAACCGCTAGAGACAACACATTAATGTCCTGGCACTCTAAAGCAGAGAGTGCAGAGAAAAACAAAGTGTGTGTGTGTGCGTGTGTGTAAGAGAGAGGGAGACAATGATCGGGAAAAAGAGATTAAGACTACCTGCTGGAAAGCCTGTCCTCATTTCAGTACGCTTGCAGACACATCTGCTAGCATTGTTTAACATCCCTGTTGTAAAGAGAGATGGATTACTGCTCCCCGTGGCCTCTGAGAGCAGGGAGACTATGTAACGACATGGACGTTATCCCAGATAAATCTGTTATCGAGGGTTTGTACAGGGATACTCTCTGCTAGGGGATTAAAGGCAGAGAGAGAGGGTATAGCAATATGGGAATAATCCCATCCAGTTTCCTGATTCACCTTTTATTAAACCTGCTGTCATGGAAAGAGGGACTTCTCCTTGCTAAAGTGTGTCCACAAGGGCGTGTTTGTGATATTTACAAGCTCATTTTATTGTTTATAGATGTTCTTCACAGCTAATGGATGTGTCATTGGTTCAAGTCCTGGTTAGTTTCCTCATTCCACAGTTACAATAAAGAAAAATTAGTCCCAAAGAAACACTCATTTGGATTTGTTGGAATAATTATGTGCTTCTTCTTTCTCCAGTTTTATTTGATTACAGTAAATAGGGACATTGTTGTGGATATAAAGTGATGAAACAGTTTGGACTGTTCGGATTTCTTAAAATTAAGCAAGAGGACTGTTTTTTCACGCTCATTATTAATCGTTTATTTGCTTCAAGTGACCCATTAGCATTCCATCTGACAGTGTTTTTCTGACAAGAGCATAAAACACAATGGAAAACATGCTGCATATTAGCCCATATTCATGTGTCAGATCACGGAAGCGGGGTATGTTTAATCACAATTTATCATGCATGGCTGATCTGAGGATTAAAGCTTTCCCTTTCGCATTTTCTACCACAATCGCCCCCTTTGACCTTTAATCTCAGGCAGGATTACACCCCTAATGTATTTACCTACCTTTCATTACATCCGAGCCGTCTACAAGTGTGATGAGTGAAATATTTGGACTGATTTTCCTCACCTCTTCGAAATCCTCTCATGTCAGAATATTGGATATATGATTGTTCCTCAAAATTCAGTTCAAATCTAAGCTTTATCTGAAACTGTAATGTTATTACCGTTCTAGGTCTTATGCAATACTCAGCAGTGCCCATTCACTACAATCCCCACGATCATATTTCAGCCCAGAGATCAACCACATCCTTCAAGTCAGATCTCTCTCTTCTCATCTTCTTCCCCCTGACTCTGGCACTGACAGCAGCAAGTGGTCGGAGACTGATGACCCTGTTCATTTAGTCAGCCCCTGGGGGCCCTCATCTCATTGGCTCCTAATAGGACCCACATACAGAGACCAATCCAATCCAATCCAATCCATCTTTATTTATAAAGCACAGTTTAAATAAACTCAAGGTTTCCAAAGTGCTGTACATT
>JAPZDY010000014.1:16183239-16194629 GCA_029783645.1 Ctenochaetus hawaiiensis | reverse complement strand
TCTGGGCTTCCCTGCTTAGGCTGCTGCCCCCGCGACCCGACCTCGGATAAGCGGAAGAAGATGGATGGATGGATGGACTTGAAAGGTTTATTTCTTATTATTGAGTACTCTCAACCTTGATGCTTAGCAACATTTTGCAAGCAATACTTTACATGTGGTGGGAACAGAGTAAATTTACTCATGCAGAGAAAGCACTTCTTGTCACCAATGTCAAAGAGTAATTTTAAATAACTTTTACTTGCCATGGCATTGCCATTTTATGCTGCTTTCTATTTATACTCAACCAAATTCTTAGAAGGAAATGTGTCCTTTTAGTCCTTTGTGTCCTCATCTGAAGATATTATTACTATGCAGATAAACATTTTTTCGTACAAAAAACATGATTTCCCTGTACAATATATGCAGTCATAGATAAAAGTACTCATCTGTGCAATAGTAAAGCTGCAAATTTTAAATAGCACCAATATTCATAAACTGTGACACAATATACTGCATAATTGAAAATAACAATATGAAATAAACACCAGTAAGCATAATGCCAGAATAGCCTTGTGACCATGCTTATAAAGAATGATTAGAAGACCCCCAATTTTAAAATACTATAAGCTACTTTAAAACACTTCAAACCCCATTCAATAACATTTGTTGCTAATGTTGCTACCTAATGTAAAATTGTAATGTACCACTGCTTGTATTGTTCTTGTATAAAAATAAATAACTTTGTTTAAACCCTGCTTAGCTTTTTCAGCTCTGAACCTTATTCAACTTGAGTTAGCTACAAATATTGTATTGATTATTTTGGAATTAAGAAATACTGTGAAATAATTTTGAGCTTTTTAGTATGACACTTTTTTGGAATTTAACATAATGTCAAATAAATTTGATCATGCTTTGGACAGAATCTAATAGCTATGAGGTAATGTACTTTTCTAAAAGTAAACAATGTATTGAAAACTTCAGCCTGTTCTTTCTGTGGGCGGCGACAGTGAGCAGTTATCGCGAGATGTCATAGAATCCTAGAAGCTTGTGTGTGTGCTCTCTGCTCCCCCTCGCTCCGTTGGGAAAGAAGAAAATAAACCTATTGCTGCTAACCAGGCTAGTTATGGGACCAATCCTTAAACACTAATTTTTAAATTGGGGACTGGCCGAAGGGTGCTTTCTCTGCATGCAGCGTCTCTAACTGGGAGAATAGCGCTGGGACTGGAATTTCGGACCGTCTCTTATTTTTGCCTAAGTCAAGTTAAAGACGCCAACCAGGAGAGGATTTCATTAGCTACTCTATTTGCGAGCTAGCTAACAGGGCTAACCGTAGCCTAGCAAAGGAGCACTGGATGAACTTCGCATGGGCTGACTGCTGCGACTTGGATCGTAGTCTCCTGTCTGACTGCAACCTTTCTTTTGGGTTGGGTCCTTCACATGGGAGTCCGTTGTTACTTAATGGACACTATCGCATTGAATCTTGAAGGTGCTAACTGTTTGCAAGTGTTGTTTTTGCGGCGTACGCCATCACGTTATTGATTTGGAAATCCACTGGCAAGCTAACAGGATATTAGCCACCTTTCTCGCCACTTCGCTTTGTGGTTGCAGGCCATGGACTGAGAAGCATTTATCACTGACCGAGTGATGAGAAGGCTGGCTTGATGGCAGCTAATTATTTATTGGGAAGCAGCAATTGGATGCATCTAAACAGACTAAATAATCATTTGATTTGAACGCTGACCTCGAACAATTCATCTTCCGTTTGATCTTTTTACTTGAAAATGATTTGGAGTGCTGGAGTTTTTTCCAACTTGGGATAGAATAGACGCACAATAAAACAGCGGGATTACAACTCCACTGTTGACAAGAGTCCTCAAGAGTGTTAAAAAAATCGTAAAATATGTCTACCGCTAAAGAAAACCCCTGTAGGAAATTCCAGGCGAATTTCTTCAACAAAAGTAAATGTCAAAACTGCTTCAAACCACGAGAGCTACATCTATTGACCGACCAGGATTTGACCCAGGTGAGTAATGCACTTACGAACAATAATAGAAACAGTACTGACGTTTTGATTCTTTGCTACCTTTAATGATTTCAGGTCCTTTAAAATTATTGCCAACTAAAACGACAAGACTCAGAACCTGTTGTGGAATGCAGAAACATGATCATTAGCTGTTTGCTGTGACGGGCTTGTCAAGCCCATGAAAATGTAGGCTGACAGTTACATCACTGCAGCTTTTAAAAATGCCTTGCTTAGTTATGTTGGTATTTTTTCCATTTAAAAGCTTAACATCTGCCCGTAATTAGTTAGATATCATAGTAAAATTGTATTGATCAGCAGCATTTCCATTTAAGAGACAGTCTCTATGTGGTGTATTCAAGTACTTGATAGGCAAAAGTGTTATTTCAGCAATGGGGTAAATAATTTAAGGGAGATACATTTTGGCCTGAATGCAGAACATCTTTGATTAGGTCATTTCTTTCTTATGCTGGTCAAACCAGACCAGATAAAGTGAATTCCTGTGATTTTTTTTTTCTAACTACAATGAATACATTTGCCTGCCAGTTTGCACACTGTCGATTGTGCAACCTTCAGCTGTTATTTATCTACAGTTGTTTGTTTAGAGTGTGTACTCCAGAGACTAAAGATCATTATGTGGAAACAAAGATGAGTGGAGCAGAGATAATGTGAAGCTCCATTCAACTGTGGAGGTCATATTCAAAGCATGTTTCCTGGGTCCCTGTTTCTCTCTCAGATCATTAGTTTAGTCTCAGTTGTATCCTGTAATTGATCCCAGACATGAGGCCCAGATGGGCCCTTGAACATGGCTTAAAAGCCAAACAGCAACGTCAGCATCCTCTTTACCTCAGAGAGTGTGTGGGGCACACACTTGATCTTTTTTTCAGAAGTTTGTATTGCTTTCTTGAGTGTGTATTGCAAGTTAACCTTACAGATGCAAGACTCCAGAGTCAAGATAGATCGCTTATTGTTACATCACTTCCTGTAATCTCACTGTGACCTGGACCTGGAACCAGAGAGGCTTACTGCCCTGGCCTTTGAGAATGATATACCATCAGACTTTGCTCATCACTGTTGCTCCAGTTACCCACCGTCTTTTGAAAATGTCTCCAGTCTGTCAGCTATCCAAACAGTTATCAGAGAGCTCATTTGCTGAAGCAGGTTTTGTAGGGATTCTATCTGGACAGTCCTCAAACCAGTTACCACTGCACACGAGGCCAGTACTGGTCTAAAGCTGTATTATATAACACCACATAAACAGTTTTAAAGAATAGAGCTGGCCCAAGGTAAGGGTTCAGTTTTGTTAAATGTTCCTAGTGTTAAGAAACTGATATGGAGTGACTTACAGGACACAAACTCAATAACCCAGTGAAAAGAGAGCTCTTGTAGAGCAATGTAATGCTATTAAAACACCATGAATAGGTGATTTAGCTAAGTGAATTTGAACCTTTAATTAAATGCAAGTTATTCAGAAGGAAACTGGAGCTTGAGAAGGCAGCTTTGAAACAGATAGCCCACATGGAAAAGTTATGCTAAGGAAGGAGAACTGATTGTCGGAAGGACAGTATCCAATATAAACAATGTCTTTGTTCAACACTGCTGGAATAAAAGGTGGGCTGGGGGGGTGCTGCTGCTGCTGCTGCTGCGGCGGCCAGTGAATTCTTTTATTTTAGTCAATGTGCTCCAAAAGAAGTTGTATTTCCTTACGAGTTCCAAGTCTGTTGTCACTGTTTTCAATTGCGCACTTGAATTGTTTGTCTCCAGAGAGCCAAGATGTTCTTCAGGCAATGGGCCCTCCCTGTTGAAGAAAAATGATCACACTATCTGGGAGAGGAGGTGGGAGGCAGGGCAGTGATGGAGGACGCAGGCAGGCTTAGGTTTACATGTATGTGGGAGAGACAGGGAAAGACAGACAGGGATGTGATGGAACTTAAGGAGTGGGAGCAGGAGTCACGGGGAGAGAAAGGAAGTGTGAGGTTGGGAAATCAGAGAAGACTTTCCCAGCGGCTGCTACTCAACATCCCACCATGAGAGCTTATAACGATACGTGGGCAAGTCGAACTTTTACAGAGCTCATAGCTTTAATACGGACCAAATGTTGCAACTTAGTTACTGACTGCAGGCTTTTTTCAGGACAGACGCCATCACCTCATGGCAGATAGACTGTAGCTCATATCTGTGGCCCTGTACCAGCTAAATGCAGTGTTTGCCTAAAGGCCATTTGTGTGTAGGATCACTGTTGTGATAGTTAAATCACTTTTAAAGGGGTTCACTAGTGTCATAACCAACTCTGTTTTTTTTTTTGTTTTTTTTTTACTTTTTTCCCCGCCACCCTCATCCTGGTCAGTGGCAACAGCACCCCTTCTAGAAAGAACCTGCTCCTCTGAGCTACAGCCACTTTTTAACAGCCTGTATAAGGCGGGAAAGTAGTACCGTTGCTCTGCCTTGCTGTTTGGTATAAAATGTACAAACATGCAATGGGGGAGCCATTGTTGTTTGGCTGTTAAGTTGGCAGGGGAGCTAGTAACAGGATAACAGAGCTGCACAATGACTTTGTAAAATGGTGGAGGTGCAGCCACCAGAAACTGACACTGTTTTGTAAAGCCCAGTTACGACCAAAGATTTGCGGCAAGAAGAGTTAAAACTTGAATCTACTTGCAAAGTTCAGAAAATCTCTCCATTTCCATACATGCATTCAGCTTGCTTTATTTTACATATAATAATAATAATAACAATATCTTTAACATGAGTGAGGATATTGATTTTCAGTTTCTTGCTACAGTTGCATTTCTAGCATTGATAAACATTGCAAAAATGAAAACGGAGAGTTTGAGGCAGGAGTTGTCCATGGGTGCTTGAACAGAATACCCAGGGACTTATGCAGATTTATGCAGCTTTTGCTATGAGCTGATTGGCCGTTGAAACAGGTACCTGGTGTTCTAAATCTAGTCACTGGCAGCTTGACAAGCTGAGTCGCAGACAACGCCATCAGACAGCCTGAGTGGAGCTCAGACAGGATACATTTCTCTTCAGTGTGCTAAAATGGTTTAACCTCCTCCAGAATCTTTGATCTAAGCTGAGGTTTATGCCTCTTTTGCTTCCAAAGAATTGTTTGGTTGTGTGTTATAAAGCAACGTCAGCCCAATTTATCATGGAGATAATATTTTAACAATATTTCCTCTCAGTTTTGGCCATTTCTCTACACTAAATGGGTCTTTTCTTCTTTAAAAACAGCTTTCAAAAATGCTTTGGTTTAGATTAATCTGTAAACATCAGTCTTATAGTTTAGGTTGGGGAAACATCTTTTTGAGGACACTGACACATCACTGTCGATGGTTAAGTGCTTCCATGTGGCAGCAGAGTTATGGGGCCAACTTTCTGTCATCTGTCTCAATGATTGCTCATACCGTACGATGCTCATGCCAATCGTACAATACTGTCTAGTCGGTGGTATAATTATTTTTTATGGTGTTAAATGCTAAGACAATTATAGAGCCAGTTGAAGGTTTTGCCCGGGAAAAACCCGTAGCTTTTGTTAGACAGCAATTACGAGCTTTGATCAAAATTTGCAGTCGTCATGCATGATTTCAGACATTTTGGTCTAACTAGTTGACAGATTATATAGAAATACGATTGAAACAGACTCTTAACAGCAGTCTAACTACTTTATAGTTCTGCCTAATATTAGATCAGCAGTCATCCATAAGGAAGAAATGCACCTGTATTGTGTATTCAATTGTACTGAAATGAATAAACCTGAAATGAATAAACCCAGTATTAAACCTAAACTTGACAAGGTTTATGGATGACACAAAGCTTAAGCTGGGTCCTGCTGTAGATACATGTAGTGTGGATTTATTGTATATGACCAAACTATATTTTAAGTTTTTTAAGTTTTACAGTTTTGGAAGATTCATCTGTTTTTTTCACTGAATCTGTGCCATATCTGTATTAACTGTCTGAACAGTAGAGATTAGTATTGAGGCCAGTGACAATGATAAAGAATTCACCTTAAGTTTTGCGTCATTCTCTCTTACAGTCTTAGTCGTTTGTCATTTATCAGACTGTCTCTCTCCCCTTGCTGTCTTGCCAGTGCATCTTTGATTATAAGATAAAAAATTCACTGTTTCATGTTGGCCCTCACTGAAAAAACAATAACTAATGTCCAAATTCAACACAGCACCGGGGCACCAGAAAAGGGATGAAAATTAGCCTGTCCACCTGGGTGTCATATTTGCATTACTTCCAATCAAAGCTGGAGCCACTTAATACTTGTGTAGTCATTTGACCTTGTATTAAATGTTGATTGAATCTATATTGGGGAAAAAAGGCCAGATGTTTGTGGGGTTTTTTTGTCCAGTTTGAACGAGGTGTAAAGTGTGTGTGACCGTGTTCAGAGATGTGTTTTGCCCACGTTCTTCCTGAAACAGCTGCTCCATGTTTTCTCCCTCTCCAATAGTGGTTGTTTCTCTAAACCCTGTGTATTCTCCAGACTGTCAGAATGTAATTGTTTGTCCTCTTCTGTCTAATCACCAGGCTGATTTGATGTATCTGGATCACAACATGTTGCCCCTCCAAAAAACCCTTTCAAGGGCTTTAACTTATAAAACCATGCATCATAGGCATGTCCATGCAAGTTCAGACAAGGCATGTATAGATTTATGGCAGGCATGCAGTGACATGGAGCAGTCACAGGACCAGTATTAGAAAAGGAGACTAATAATCAGATCCTTCCACCTTCCAGCAGAGACATTTTATGCTAGGTCTGTGAAAGAGGTGGGGGAGTGAGTGCTTGTATGAGAGCTGCTTACTAATGGTTAACACTTAAAGTAGAGAGACTGTCAATGTTATAGAGAGCAGCAGTTTTTTAGGGCCTGCCTATGCAGTGCAGCCTCTGTGTTCATGTTTCCACAACTTTTTAACTTTTCTGCTTTTTAACGGACCGAGATAGTATGTGGTCATGCTGAATTGTGTAAATATGTACATTGCTTGTTTTGGGTATGCTGCTAGTTTTTCCTAATGGTCTCATCTGTTGTGGGGAAACAGCAAAAAAGCACGATAGTATTGAATAAGACAGAGTTGACTACAGCAAAAAGCTCCCAACTGGTAGTGTGACATCAAAATGCACTGTGAGAACAGAGGTAACATCTGGACCCCAAAAGACTTCTCCCTCTCATATTTACAGCGCCTCTCTCCCTCCCATCCCCCTTAGCTTACACTCTGTTCCAGTTTTAATGATTACTTAATTGCTCTTTTTCTCTTCCCCTCTCTCTTTACAGGCTAAGCCTATTTATGGTGGATGGCTGTGCCTGGCCCCCGAGGGAACTGACTTCGACAATCCAATGCAGAGATCCCGGGTAAGCCCCCCCCACACACACACACACACCACACCATAGGTTCTGTTAGCAGGTATTGGCTGATGTTTTGCCTTGTTTTATTTTTGTTCAAATCTGTTGAAATCCATATTTAAATCCTTCCTGTCATAATGTCCAGTGAAAAAAATCCCTCCACAGAAAATTTAAGTTGTATTGAAAATAAACTAAAAGATAACTCAAAAATGTGTTTTTCTTTTGATTATGTTTGCCAAAAACCTCAATCTGAGGCTCAAACATGTAGCCTTTGGCTGAATACTGAATGTCTCCAGTGTTTCCTTTAGCCAGCCATCTTGATATGCAGTACTCTTCCACGGGACAATCTAACCCAAGCAGGGCTGGTGGCCAGGTTATGAGACCTGTGATTGATAGATCCAGAATTTTTTTGCAAGGAAGAAAGAGTAAATGTTCATCCAGCTGCTTGTCAGAACTTTTTTTTTGCTTTTCGTATAGAAAAAAATATGTTAAATGAAATATAAATAATTACAAAGGTCAAACATATCTGAAAAGTAACGCCAACATGAATATGTTGACGATTAGAAAATCCATTTGATGGTCTGCTCCTGAAGAGCGATGAAGAGCTGCTTCTTTGTGACAGGCGGCCAGCAATGGCAGAGACAGGAAGCCTGGATAAACAGCGTGTAAAGCCAAACATCCACTTAAAATCGCTTTTTAATCCCAAAAGTTTAAAAAATAAACTTTGAGCTCTTCCCCTGTCTGTAAATGACTCTGTATCAGAGCAGAATGGCTAAGACTCACTGCATTGCTTCCTCCACAAATTCCAGCTCTGCCTTGTGGGTCCCTTCTGCAGATCTCCCCAGTGCTGAGCAGCTGAATCTCAGCAAACAGCAGCTCCATCTCTCTGCATTATATGGTCCTCTCCCCATAGCACGTGGCAAGGTCCCATCTTACTTTGTGATTTAAGGATTTATCCAATCCTAACCAGAGTTGGTGATTGTTAGGAAAATTGATCAAGACTAACTAATCAAGAGGGAAACTCTGACACATATGCTGACTCCTCTTCTTGCGCATCAGACATTTGTTTTAGTAGGA
This sequence comes from Ctenochaetus hawaiiensis, assembly GCA_029783645.1. Lineage (NCBI taxonomy): Eukaryota > Metazoa > Chordata > Actinopteri > Acanthuriformes > Acanthuridae > Ctenochaetus > Ctenochaetus hawaiiensis. The sequence goes on along the minus strand of JAPZDY010000014.1, from coordinate 16,186,205 downwards.
ATACTGTGAACAAGCCCCTTCTTAAACAATGGAAAGTGAGGCTATACTGCAATGCTTAAGTGTTTTTGGTCTGTTGAATTTGGAAAACAACTATCATGGTTCAAAAATTAGACTATTCTAATAGGATTTATTTCTACTAACAGAAATGGCAACGGAGATTCTTTGTGCTGTATGAACATGGCTGCCTGCGCTTCGCATTGGACGAATCAGTAAGTAATGTGTCTTTTCTACTTTCATAGTAACCACATTTTGAACTGAAAGCCTGGAAAGTTCTATATGACTTGTGTTGAACCCATAGACTCTACATTAAACAGTGACAGAACACCCCATTATGTCACCCATTGGTTTGTGGACTACACACTAATCCGCTAATGAACCTTCTGGTTTCTCAGGCTGTGTCAATAATTATCAGTATACTCTTAAAATTGGCAAGATTAGCAAATTATAAATGGTAATAAATCCATATATTTAGTATGGAATAAATGATCATGATCAGATTTCTAGCCATATATCCTGATCCAACCACAGGCTTATCTGGAGTTGGGATTGATAAAACTTCAACACACAACATAAGTCAGGAGTTCTGAAAATGTGCCACCTCACAGCAGAGTTTTCCTTCCAGTGCAGAGGGATAAATTGAGCAATAGTGATAAAAGGGTTTTTCTTAAAAGTTGGAAAATGTTTGGTGAATTGTGGTGCTGCAGATTCAGACTCTACTGTGGTACCAGCATTTCACATATATTATGCAAAATATGTTGGAAAAAACAGAGAGATCCCTGGATAAGCACTGTGCCGTGAAAAGTGTCTGTGAACTTGAGAGGCTTGAAAGTCACTGCTTGGTGCCCACTTTAAGCCTGTGTTTGTGGTGGTAGTGTGTCGCTAGGGGAATGTGACACGGGTGACCAAACCCATACTGGCTGATCAGGCTACAGATTAGACTGCTTGTGTGTAAACACTTGGGGCCACACACTGCCAGCCTGCCTGCCAAAAACACACCAACATTTACTTTTACATGTATTGTGGAGAGTGAACACAGGATGCTTAAAAAAATTTTGCCATACTTTTTTCTAAACAAGCCACTAAAATGTGACAGCAAGATCCCATTTTCCTTTTTTTTTTTTTTTTTTAACCAGCTTTTTTTGTGAAACTCTTTCAGCAGGCGTATCCCTGTTAGTGAAAACAGTGAGGAGAATGGTGATGAGTTGCCTTTATAATAGCCTGACAATGCCTCTGTGGTTTAGCCAGCTGTTTGAAGTCACATTTGGTGAATCTTTTCGTGTTGCCAGTGATGACAATGGGAGGAAACCTGATTGCGCGAGTGCGACTGCGCGTTTCCACTGTGTAATGTGTTTCCAGTGACACCCAGGCTGGTGTGCAGTTGTGTTTTCCTTTCATTGTAACAGTGATTCCAAAACTGTCTGCCTCATTGTCTTTTGGTCTTTTCATGTGCTCCACAAGGCAAGAAAAGTGGGTCAGGGAAATGACTGCTTTGTGCTCTGGACCCAGAGGATAGGAACTCTCCGAAACCCTGCAGCTGATAACAACACATTAATGGTCTTGATCTCATCGAGCTCATCATTGTTTACCCAATGGCTTAGCCACCAGTGGAGGCAAGATATGATTTGTTTGAGGTCAGGGCTGAGGTCTGCCTTCATATATCTATTCATCTCAAATGGCTTTTATATAGTGGAGGGACTTACGAGAACCACACCCCCTTCTCTTTGTCCTCTGACTCTTTTGATCACATTATATCAATATTTCTCGCTGTTAATCAACACACAGCACTTGTATAAAAACCTTTAGCAAAGTTCAGGCTCATGGTCACAGGAGCTTCAAGTCGAGTCTCCTCCTTCATGTCCATGTTCTGTGCTGAATTAAAGTAAACAAATTCTTTTCAGTTTGATTGTGGTCAACAATCATCCAACATAATCAAGATGTTAGAAGAAAAATGCCACAAGTGAAATGTTTTTCTGTCCAAGACCAAAAGTTGAAGAGATGACAAGATTGTACTTATTAATGGAATTTCATCACTTCAGCATAATGATAGTTGACGTGGCTAGCTGTAGCAGAGAGAGTTTCAACTCTGAGTCGAGGTGGTTACATTTCAGCTGTGGTTTATAAAAGAAAATTGAATAAAAAATACCCCATCATTTTTATTTTGATTCTTTTCCCTTTTGATTCTTTTCCCTTTTGTCAAATAAGACGACCTTACTTTTGGATCTGTAACACTTGGTAGCTGTTCCTTTTTTGACACCTTGAAGATTTTAGTTTGAAAATTTTATTTTATTTTGTTTTATTTTATTTTGATTTGTTGTATTTTTTGGTAATTGTTTCTATTTATTAGAAATTTTCAAAAAAGTAAGAAAATAATCAACGATGAAGTACAATAAAGTAGGATTTTTTAAATAATTTAATGAAATTTACAAAATAATTGCTTTACTACGATATATTCTTTCAATTTAATACAAAAATTACATATACAGCAGAAGAAGATTTTGGCCATATGTCCCAGGCCACGCCTGTTAGCAAGGCTATCTGCCTGTGTGGATGTTGATTGGGTCTTTGTGTGTTGTCAGCTTAGCCTCAGACCCCGTCCGGTCTTACAACCTGTCAGGAACTCGAGTTATTCGTGGTATTTTCCTCCAAACCCTTCCTCGTTTCTTCTTGTCTCTATATATTTATGGAGTTCATGACTAGTTTTTGTGCTTAGTATTCACTTAATAAAGTCACTACAGTTGAAAATAGATTGTCAAAAAAACTTACCTCGAATAATTAGCTCCTTGTTTAATTGGACTAAGTTAAGTGACAGGAGTGCCATTTCTTATTTAGCATGACAATGTCTTTTTGCTTTTTATGACTGTGTAGTCAGTCAAGGATCAGAACATACTTAAGAGAACAGCCTATCAGCTCAACTAATCACTACGTTTTGCTGTAGTTTATTTTTTAAAAAAAAGTTTACACAAAAA
>JAPZDY010000014.1:16163452-16178011 GCA_029783645.1 Ctenochaetus hawaiiensis | reverse complement strand
GGGATCAGTTTGGGTCATCTCTGGTCTCTTGACAAAAAAACATTGCTGACTCCAACATGGTGCTGCTTCTCTTGTAGAGTCAAGAGGTCACAAAATGCTCACATATCAGCGGTCACAGAAAAACGTGTAAAACTCAGCATGCGGAATGCTGCACGCTCATGAAAAGTCATGAAAATTTTTGATTGCACATTGTAGTGACAAATGCTAAGCCTGGCTCACCAAAACTTCAGTAAATAACTGAAAACCGCTGGATGATGAGCACAACTCTATCAGAGCTTAAAATGCAGGTTTTGGTGAAGACCCACCCACACTTTACTGTCAGCCTCATTCATTGGTCATGATGTGCAAATGTTGCATATTGAATAGATTTTTGTTCAAGCATTTGGCAAACCAATATTAGTCCAATTGGACTAATTATTACAATATTACAAGAGACTCATTTTCTCTGATCCAGGATTTAATCTCTTCTGCTGAAAGAGGCTTGAACGAAGCTGGAACGACACATGACACAAATAAATTACCATGCACCTTGTACATGAACACTCAGGTCAGACTGTGGAGGAAGAGATATGCTAAGTCTGATAACACCCTGCTGTTGTTGCTAATAGGTGAAGTCTCAGTTCAGTCGCCGATTTAACCTGATGAACCAGGTTAGTGGATTGCTGTTTTGGAATCCAGTCCCTTGCTACAGACACTGTGGGCTGAAAATACTTGAGCCTCTGCCTTATCCTTTTAAAGGCATGTGTACACACGTAACCAGACACACACAACACACACACATAATCCAGTGACGCACATACTTCCAAAGCTTTTGATGTGCACACTCTCACAACTGGTAAGGTTTAATGGTAGAGAAGAGAAAAGGCTGTATTTGATGAAATGAGGACATTCTGTGAGTAGTGATGTGCTTTGAATTCCTCTCCTACATGTGTGCTTTTGAGAAAATCTCTTACTTACAGGAACAGCATGTAATTTCTGCTGCTGGAGTACTTTCAGTCATAACAATAAAAACAAAAAGACGTAGTTTGATGACGTAGTAAAGTAGTGTGGGATCATGGGATTTGTTTGCTTCATTGTTAAAATGCCACCACTGCAGATAAAAATCTATCTGACTGACTGACTCAGGCAGAAATGTTTACAGTTGAGTTAATATATTACAGTTTACATCAAGTTTAGTCACATTTGCAGACTTCCTTCCTCTAAGTCTGTGACTGGTGTTACCCCAGAAGTTAGTGAGAGATAACAAAATAAAACACACCATTATCATAAAACAAATTACAGATTTCTCTGAGTTTTAACATTGTTGGAAACATTTGAGATAATGTATGAACACAACTTAACAAACCATGACATACAAATAGTACTGTAATGTGGAAATGTTACATATTGAGCATTTAAGAATCTGCCATCTCAGTCAGTTTCCTTCTTTTTCTATCAGCAGCCTTACCGTAAGCATAGACTGTATAAACACACAGCCTCTGTACTTTCCACTTAGTAATCTGGTGCTTTTGCTAAAGAGGTCACAGGTCTCACACATGTGCACACACCAGTGATGGCAAAATTTCAAACAAACCAAGTGGCTGAGGTGGGGGTCATCTTTTTCCTCCCACAGTCAGCTTCCTGCTCCATTCAGCCCCTCCGTCCATGCCAGGCGTGAAAGGAAAAGGAGGGGAGGGAAAAAAAAGAGGACTGCCCACTTACTGCCCCATAAACACATTACAGGTCCACTTAGACCAGTCTGGCATATAAGTGAAGTAGACTTCCTCTGTACAGACTTGCTCATACAGTAGCTAGGGAGGCTATGACCCCCTCAGACATGTAACTCTTTACTCTTTATTTATACATATGTTGATAATTACCATGTTAGGGAAAATCTTCTTACGTTACATCTATCTATTGATATGATTAATTCCCCCTGGTTTGTGGGACAACACAATTCAGGGCGCCTTGCTGCCCTAATGGGTAAAGTCTATGACCTTGAACTGAGTGGGGAAAAAAGACATCACTTTAACAGATGATTTCTGCAATGTGGGATGCTTCTCATCTGAAAATGGGTCTATTGTCCATCATAATAAGATTTGTCCTCTGCTTTGTCCCATTTGCCAAACTTGTTATGTATGTCGTAACCCCTGAAACATACACACACTAAAAGACGAGGTATGCACTAATTGGTGGATGGCTGGAGTTTGTTAGTACAGACGAGTAGTTGTTCAAAAATCATGTTTGACTTGATTCAAGCCTGAGGCTCTTTTAATCTTTCACAAAAACTTTACAAAAATTGAAATGTAACTTTGTTTGATCCTCTAGCTTTGTCTGCTTCTTCTTTGAGTTTCTAAACACCACTGCTGGTTAGCAGATGTGTACTGGTGGCACACCCCAGACATGTCACTGGCCAGAGAAACATGACTGACTGAAGAACCCCCTGGTGTCAGCTAAGAAAAAGACAAGAGCCGTTTAAAAATCTGTACCCTTTATTAATGCACAGACTTGCATTTTAAGAGACAGTTAGATCTTACCTTCTTATAGCAGGATTTTGATGAGGCCATATTGAATCTATATTCTGACAATTTCACTTAAGCTTGTCTGGGACATTTAGTGGGCGTTTGGCCTCACAGTGTCCTTGTCCTCCTCCCCTCTCCCTTACTCCCTTTTAAGGATTGCAACTTGGGCTCTCGAGTCCCCAAATAAGGGCAACATTAAAGCAAAAGAGTAATATAATATTCCCCACTGCCTCCCACTTTCTTCCTCTCTGCAATGCAGATTTCTCCATCATTTAACAAAAGCCTGTGTGGGAACATGTCAGAGTTGGCAGTGTACTGTGTCATAGTCTGTGGAAGGTTACAGATGTACACAAGTGAGCAGAAGCTGTTTCTTTTTTTCTTTAATCAGTGGTCTAGTTCTCTTGTACCTTACAGATAGTAAATCTTTCTCACATGCTGCTTTTTCTTTAAGGGACCACTTTAACAGTGATCTGATTTCTATGATGGAGCTGTCAAGAACTTTGAAAACCAATGACTGAACTCTTTTCTGTATTATTATATAATGTGGCTGTAATACTCCTGTAGATCTCTACATTCACATGTAGGCATTTAAATTGAATCTGCAGTTGAGCAAGAGCAACATGTATGAACTAGTGCAACAGACTTCTCTTCCCCTGAGGGATCCCACCTCAAAAATTTTTTTTTTAAAATACACCTGAGGTTTTGATTTGTATGCTTTGTTTTACAGTAGCAGTGTCACAATCTTTCACATTCAGTACAATTGGCAAAATAAAAATTACTTTGTTAAAATATCATGCACTGTAGTAAAAGCATACAATTGGATGATAGCAGAGACAGTGCTGGTTATATATCAAATTATACATTTACAACATATGCATCATATATATGTGTGTGTGTGTGTATATATATATATATATACACACACACAAACACACACAAACACACTTTTCTTCTGTTATACATCGTGGGAGCCCGGAACAGTCAGTGGTTTGCTTCCAGTTTCGTTGTAAAGTGCTGTGAGATATTTAGACTGATTCTGTGTCCCATAGAGTTTAGTGCTTTTTGGTGTCATTACTGAGCAAGGAAAAGTTAAAAAGTTAAAAAGAATAATAATACATGAGAAATACTAATTGCATTGTTATTCCTCTAAATTAACTGTAAGCACATATGTGTGTGTTTGTTTGCAGTCGCTCCGGTGTTATTGAGAAGCTGGAGGCCTTGGAGCTGGAGAATCAAGAGAAAATGGAGGTGGAGGAGTCGGGTAGGAGTGGAACCAGACAGGGCCGAAGTGAGCACAGACGCTTCCACAGAGAGGTAACACTGCTTTGTGTGTGTGTGGGTGCGTGCTCATTTGCATATCTGGTGTAAACAGTGTCTTTAAGCAACATCAAATGTGACTTCAGCATTAGATCTGTCATGGGTTTTACTTTTTTACTTTTTTTTTTAGCTTTTTTTTACTTTTTTTTTTTAGCTTTTTCCGCTCCCAGCACCCCCATAAGGCATACAAACACACTCTTCTATCTTTTGCCTTCACCCTCGCCCTCTTCCCTCCATCTCTCCCTCTCTCTGTCCTGTCTTTGTTTTAGTTGTAGGTCAGAGGTCAGCAGTGTGTGCTGTATTCATTTCCAGTTTCCATTCTGTGGTGGGATTCCCCTGGTGATTATGCTTCCCTTTCCCACCCTGGCCCTCTGTGCTGGGCTCGAACCACTCGAAAATCCCAACTTTAGGAACACTGAGACCCAAAACTCTGACACACAGAGACACAGTCGAACACTGTTAAACACTTGGCCCCAGATCTTTGTCATTTATGCACACATGAATCCATCACGTACATATACAGATAAAGATGATAAAACTGCTTGTGTGCCTCGTACTGCACGCACAACTGGACTGTCTGTTGTTTTTGCTGTTGTTTTCAAACAATACACACATAGACTTGGCAAGTTTAGCCTCACGCTATCAGTGCAGTGCAGAGTTGATCCTCAAAGAAATATGTGGGTTTGAAAGAGAAGGAGTGGTTGTCAGGACATTTTCTCACAGCACAATAATGTCCATCCTGACAGACCAAATAAGATGATGGCTTGTACTAAAAAAAATAAAGTGTGGTTTTCGTAATTCATGTTGTCTCTGACATTTGTAAATTCTCTTTCTTAATTCTTCTTTTAATTTTCTGTATGTTTTGTGCATCAGTTTACCATGTACAAAAACTTGCATATGTTAATGTGTGTGTTGTTTAGGAGCAGAGGCAAGATGTTGGTCAGGGTCTGGATTTTCCCTCCACCCTGCCACCTTTGAGGAGAGCCAAGTCCCTGGACCGAAGGACGACTGAGTCAGTTATGACGGTGAGCTTGTTTTCTTATCTGACTGTTTTAAAGCAGCCTCGCTGAGGTCCAAGGTTCATCTTTTTAGCATCTTCTACGACAGTCTAAGTTTGGGATGCATATAAACTTGTTCTCCTAGGGAAAATGGCTTGTTATTGTGACCAGAGTGGACTTGTTTTGGCCAGTAGATTATGTTTTGCATCTTGTTTTTAAATGGCAGAATTCATGGAAAAGGTTGTACAATAATAACGTAAAGTAAGCCCCAAATATATAGCGTGTGTATGTGTGTGCAGGTGCGTGTGGACGCGGGCGTGTGTGTACATGTGTTTGGTCGGACTCTGGGATGCTGGAGGTATCAAGCTAAAAAGATACCCAGCCATCACCATATCATTGGATTATACATATGCCATGGCTAGAGTGACAAATATTCTCTTTTTGAAGACATAGCTGAAATTCTAAATGCTAAAAACATCCTTGATAACTCTGTGTAAACACAAACCAAACTCTGTTTTTTTTTCTGTGATGCTGCCAGGAAACGTCCGTACAAGCTAAAAAACAAACCAGTGCTCTTGTAGAGGAAATTGTTAAACCTGGCAAGATGCAGCTGATGATAACATTTGGGTTCAAAATTTGTTCTGATTGTTTTGACATTACCCAACACTTCTCTCTAAAGGTCAGTGTATTTCAATGTGTCTCTGGCCTCTGAGACAAAGCCTCTCCTGTTCTGCTAAGCTGTAAAATCTAGGGTCAGCATCAGTGCCAGGTTTTCAGCAGTGTGGAGAGAGGTCAGCGGGTTGTTGTTGTGGCTGAAAGGCTAGATTTTGTTAGGTAACAAGAGTTAGGAGAATTAAAAGCTGAGAAAGGTCTTTGTTGTGGCTTCCTAACAACTTTACTCAGAAAACTGTGTCCTCCAAATCTACTTTGGAAAGCAAAGCATTTATGATACACACTGATGTAAACTTCAGTATTATGAATTTAAGTAAAATGCACAGAAAAACGCGCTGTTTTATCCATCTTTCCATGTTTCAAAGTGACTTGCAGCTTCAGCTCTGATTTTTAACTCTAGATCAAGTTAAAAATATTAAAGCATTCCTCCACTGTGAAATAACTGATGGGTTAGTCATTTTATTTCAAATTGTAGTATCAGTGGTTGATTTCTACTGCAGTTAAAATTGTCCTTTCCCTGATTTTTCTATGGCCTTGGTGTGGTGGTGTGTGTGGATGTTGTAGGCCAAACCTCCATGCTGCAGGGGGCAGCACAGCCCCCTCTCCTTCCTCTCCTCTCCAGGTTATTTACTCTCATTCTGCTCCCTCTGTGTGCAGATGTCGCCCACTGTGTGTATTCATTGCACCCATTCTGTGCCATTTGTGTCATATTTCTGTCAGCTGGAGGAGTGTGACAGGTGTGTGCGGTGTGTGGGTGTGTGTGTGCTTCAGAGTTTGTATCACAATTTAGCACTGCTTCCTGAGGTCACCACGCACATGTGTGTGTGTGTGTTTTTCCACTGTGTGGAATCACAGCAATACTGAGCACTGGACTCTGCATCCTCAGCTGGGGTCACACAGACAGCAGCAGCTCTGGCAGAAGTTGCCCCTGGCCAGTGGTCGACATTTCTCACACATCATCTGATTGTAACATGTACGATCCATTGGTAGGGTCAACTTCTACCCCCAGCTGACTGAGTGAGCATGTGTGTTTGAACAGTGACAGTGATTATGTACTCGGCATATTACAAATGTCATATAGGTATTGCTTCTGGCTACTTTTTGGGTGGATTTTTGTCCTGCTTATTATGTTCTATTTTAGGATGAGTGGTAAATTGCTGCAGCACTTTGAAAAAAAAACAAACAAATGGTTTATATTTGTATTTGACTGCTTCTGAGGTCATCATGCATGTTGAACATGTTGACACACAAAGATTTTTCAGCACTGTTTTATACTAATGTTTTCTTATTTTCTTTTCTTTTGTGCTTTTTTTAAAATTTTGTTCATTTATTTATTTATTTATTTTGTATGTAGCCGGACTTACTGAACTTCAAGAAAGGCTGGATGGTGAAGCTTGATGATCAAGGCCAGGTACTTGGTGAACTGTTAATCTTTCTTCATCTGTAAAGTAAATCAATATTTTTTAGTGCTGATTTTTAAGACCAAGAAAAAAAACTAAAATGAATGTGTCTACTATTAATTATACAGACAATATGAAGTAAACAAAGATATATTGACAATGACAAGCTGATGCACTCATACACTGAATTCTTCTTTATGAATTATAATGATGGAGTCGTCACAAACAGCAGTTCAAACAGTGTCTGAACTCTCCCCCTAAAGCACTCTTGAATATCTGAGGCATTCTATGGCTTCTGCATAGGTGTGATCAGACTTTGATGTTGCATCTTCCATGGACCCAAAAGGCGAGAGTAGAACCTGAAGCCTTTAAAGTTTATCTTGATATTCTGTACAAAGAGACAGTCTCTTTGCTACTGAAGAGCAGAGACCGTTGGATTTTAGATGCGTGACTGCTTGTTATCTGCGTAACTCAAACGCTTTATGGATTTGATGGGCTGCCAATGTAGCCTAACTTTCTCGTTTTCTGTCCTTGTTTTAGTGGAAGAAGTACTGGTTTGTTCTGACAGATCACAGCCTGAGATACTATAAGGATTCAATCGCAGAGGAGGTGAGATTTTTCTTTCTTAATTTCATATTTCGTAGTTGAACAGTTCTTTTGTATTGTTTCATGTTTGCCCCTGCATCTCTACTTGGTGTTACCTCAGGCTTCTGACCTGGATGGGGAGATTGACCTGTCAACTTGCTGCAATGTAACTGAGTATCAGGCACAACGCAACTATGGCTTTCAAATACATGTAAGAAGCTTTGCCTTCTTATTGAGTATAAATATTTGCATTGTCAATGTTCAGCTATTCAAAAATGTATTTTTTAGCATAGGAAAAGAGTTTTGTCCTTCTCCCATATAGCCCTGATCTTTTAAATAAAGTAAAAGCTTGTAGAGGACCCATCTTGTAAAAACGTTTACAACTTATGTAATTTTTGCTACAAACACTATTCGTATTTGTAAAAATAGAACAAAAAGTCCATTATTTCTATAAAGGTGTTTCAAATTCATGCAGGTCTGTCATTTAAATACATACACATTTAATTTTTTTTTCTCATGGTGAATTGAATGTTTAGACAAAGGAAGGAGTGCACACTCTATCTGCCATGACAGCAGGGATACGCAAGAACTGGATCCAGGCAGTAATGAAGAATGTCAGACCCTCCAATGCCCCTGATGTGGCAAGGTCAGTACCGTCATTTTCAGTACTGCGAAACACATCTTTCAACCGAAACATGATAATATATAATAATAATAATAATAATAATAATAATAATAATAATAATAATAGTATATAACACTGGATGCAGCAGTGTCATGTTAATGGAACGTGGACAGTAAGGATTCTGAAGCTTAAAAGTTACCTGCCTGTCTCCTTTACTGCCTTTCAGCTCAACTGAGGATCATAGCTCCTTCTCTCCTTTGGAGGGTCTGGTAAGGCCAGACGTCACCCAGGACTCTCCCTCCTCTGAGGCCTCTTCTGTGGAGAGAGAATCTGCTACAAGTGTCATAAAGAGCCGGGCACGTGAACGCAGAAGAGAAGGCCGTTCTAAGACTTTTGACTGGGCAGAGTTCAGACCAATTGCTCAGGCTCTGGCTCAGCAGCGAGCCCAGGAGGCCGAGAGCCTCCAAACGGACCTAGGAGAGCTGGAACGCAGTCGGAGAAGAGAGGAGAGACGGAGGAGGTATGAGTCTGCAACAAGCTCAGGGGTGGAGAATACATCTGCTAAAGACGGAGGAAGGATAGACTTTGAGAGTGAAGAGGGGGTGGATCAAACAGATTCAGTTGGTCCATCATCTTTGGAGAGGCAGAAGAGGGTGGAGGAGGTAATTGAACAACACTGGCAGCAGGTGGAGAACACACCCATACGGGAGGAGAGAAGGGTGCCTCTGCCCACCGCAGTGCAATCCAGAGAGACTGCAGAGCTGGAGCAGCTACTGGAGAATTACAAGAAAGGGGTATGTTCATTTCAGTCAGTTTAGTGAGCAAACACATACAACACTTATAATAATGGAGTGTTTCAGTTTTATAGTTTCACTGAATTAACATAGCAGTACACAATCCCCAGCAAAAGTAAACTCAAACTTTTACTTGCTACAGGTAAAGACACTGTTCTTATCAGAACTGAACTCCAGTGACCGGAAAAATAGACTTTCAAACATATCAATCAATTTTAACGTCAAAACTGTAAAGTGTTTAGTTCAGACCTTAAACCCACCAGTGACTTAAGATAAACCATTTTAGATCTTTTAAACATCTTTTAAGCAATTCATCATATTGTCTTGCTGCTCCTGCAGATAGAGGACCTGAAGGCTCAGTTGGAGAGCTGTCACCAGCAACTCCTTGACTCAAACAAGCATAAGCAGGAGCTGGAACTCCAGCTGAGAACGGCTCTAGAAAGAGAGCAGGACATCCGAACAGGTTACATCTCTCCGGTGAGTTATAAGTCTGTGTATTCAGTGTGCAGCTGCATTGCACTGTATGATGTTGTGCTGTGATGGAAAATTGTTGTAGATTTCATACGTACATTCTAAATTGAGTAGCGTTTTCTCCTCCATTTAGTAACATTCTTTGCATGTTGTATTTTATTGTGAAAAACATCAAACAAACTGACATCAAAGCAGAAATAATGGCTACAGATGTGCCTTTGCATGAGTTCATTGCATGTAGAAGTACATTGATATTAATACATTGGCTTTTACTATATAATCTCCTGTCTCTGTTGTAGGTCTGTACTGTATCTGAACTCATGCCAGCAGTTACTTATTACTTAAATATTGCATTTATTTTTGACAAAGAAACTGAAGTTTTGTGGTTGCTGATGTGACTTTCTGGGGATTATTCTCACTTTAAATTAAATAATAAGTTGTAAATCAAAGTTTTGTCTGACTCAACTATTAAAATATTGTATTCATTCAACTTGGTAGTATTTTCATACACAGCAATAGTGTTTTGCATTTTTGGGAGGGAATATAAATGGTAATAAAGTCTAAGTCTATGGAAATATTGTTTTGTATTACAGGCCAATTTTCTATTAAGATTTTTTTTAAAATTCTGGTAAATTTTGCATATTATAATGATTTTTTAAATTATTTTTAGAGATTCCTACATGTATATTTTTGAATTCCATAAAATTCAGATATTTTTGGTAATCCCTTAGCCTTAGTCATTCTATTTTATTAAAAATGCATCATCATGTTTAACAGAAAATTTATAGTGATATTATCCCGTAAAGTCACTGGCACAAAAGCTCCATTTGCTGAAATGTTTGGCTCAGCGCGTACAAACTGTAACCTCTCAGCTTGTTTTCTAATTATTTGCATGGACGTCAGATTCTCATCTTCTATTAACTGCATAAAGAACATCCATTTGTTATTATTTTAACAAATATTGTATATACCTATGTACTTACATAAATGTATGCTGTGGGATGAATGTCTGCGCTTGTGCGTTGATGTATGGATGGATTTGCCAGAGTGGGGCAGAATGAGTACTTTTATAAATGATTTAATTTGTATATGGTTTTGTAAAAGATAAGTGCTGCTGTGATTTTCTTAGATTATAGTGTAGTTTTGGCATGGATTTTTGTTTTAGAAATAAAAAACTAAAGCGTTTGAAAATAAATTTGAACATTAGATGTAAGTTGGATAACACTATTCACTATCTCCACTCAGAAAAGAATTGCTTTGGTACAAAACATGAGCTTGGACCAGAGACCCTCAGAAATGTGTTTGTAGGACCTGGTATGCCTTCCATTCCTGAGTAAACCATCAAGCTGAAACTAATATTGCATTACTTAACCTCGTGAAGTAACTTTTAACCATTTAATGTGCATGCCCTTTTGTGATTAACTAACCCTGGCCATTTAATCTCTTTCCTTGCTTTGAATTTACACCATTAAAACCAAAGGGAATTTTGAATTTGTTTTGAATCACTGTTAATTTATATAATTTGGGTTTATCATTGGGGAAAGCTAATTGTAATGTGACTATTTAAAAGTAATTAGAGGGGAATGATTAGTAGTTAACACTGAAAATTATTAGCAAGCCTTGTCTCTCCCCTGCTGTGTGTTAACCAAATGTCTGGTCCCCTTTTCCAAGCTGGAGCACCCTTTGGGTCTGGAGGCTGATGTGACGCCCCAGACGAAGAGGCCCGAACTGGTTAGTTCTCAAGCACAGAGCTTAACAAAGAAGTACCAGGAGACCAAAGAGCTCCTGAAGCTGCAAGAGCTGAAAAAGCGCAATATGCAAGCACAGCTTGGCCTCTCAATTTCTCACCTCCCCATCAAGGAACCTTACTTTTCTGATTCCCAAAAACCATCCATTCTGGAAGGTCCTCCTTCTGAACCTGTCCAGAGAACAGTTAGCTTCTTGCTCCAGGACAGCATAGAGGCGATTCAAGAACTAGAGGACTTGACACCTGACAACCCTCTGACCCTAAAAGGGCTGGCAAAGTTGTTGAGATCCCATAGTTGTAATCAAGAGACAACAGAGAAATATCAACTTCAGAAGCTTATAGAGACCTGGAAGTACCAGCAGGAGATAGAAAATGAAATCTTAAAAAAGAACTTAGCCAGGGCAGGAGAGAGCATCCGTGAATACGAATCCCGTCTTCTTACCATGGAGGATTTGGTGGGAAAGGTTCAGAAGAAGAGTTATGAAAACCTAAAAAGCCCCTACGGTCCACTCTCTGTTGTTGATAAACATTCAGAAACAAATGAGGTGACGATCGGGATGCTCTCTCAGAGGGTTGAACTTTTAACAAGTGAAAATGGGGCATTGAAACAAAGATGTCAGGAGATAGTTAACCAGCTGACTGAGGCTGACAGAGAAATAGATAGACTGAAAGCCGAGCTAATCAGCCAGCAGGGCGGCAAACAGCATCATCTGGTCATGGAGGAACTGAAAAGACTGAAGACTGAACTGGCCGAAAACCAGGCAAACGCTATAGACAGGGAGTATTATGAGAGAGAGCTGAATGAAAAATCCTTGAGGCTTCATGAGGCTCTGGTTACTTTAGAGGAACTTGGCAACACCCTAAAAGACACTGAGAAAAAGCTGCAGTTGAAAGAGGCCACCCTAAAAGGTTTGGGCTATCAGGCAGATTATGAGGATGTGGAGTTACAACCTGAAAAAGAGCAACTCAAACAGCTACTTGAAGCCTCACAATCAAAACTATTTGTTGCAGAGGTAAACCTTCAGTCTACTGAGAAGCGCTGTTTGGAACTTGAGGCCAAAAACAGTGAACTAATCGCACTCAATGAGGAATCTGAAAGAGTCAGCAGAGAGAAGCTAAGAGAAGCAGAAAATGAAATAAGAATGCTGCGAGAGAAGTTAGAGATGAAGACAGATAAAGTTGAAAAGGCAGCTAGTGAGTGTAGTGAAGAAGGAGAGAAGAAGGTTGATAATAAAGGACTTATAAAGCAAGTTGTAGATGAGATTGAGATGAGGTCTGAGGCTATTAATCAGGTTTTAGAAATGTTAGCAAAGGTAGATGTTAATGTAGTAAAAATGCTTGATGGTTTAAAAAGCACTTTATTCAGTTCTTCAAAAGAAGAACTGCTCTTTGCAAGTCAGAAAGGCATGGAGTTGTTAATAGAGGGAGAGTTCTGGAGCCAGCTGGTGGGAACATCTGAAATAAAGACAGAGGAAGACAGACACAGCTGTGAAAGAGGTTTTGCAGCCCAGATGATGGCACAGAAGCGTTTGATGCTTTTAATCAGGAGTATTTGTCCAACAGCGAAAGGTGAGAGTGAGGTTGTAACAGACCCAGATTTTGCAGCCATTTACAAATGGTTTGATAATGAGACAAATGCTCTGATTCATAAAGAGTTAACAGAGACCTTGAGGGCCAAGTCTAGCGTTTTGAAGCAAATCGCATCCAATGTGAAGTTGGCCAAAGATGACGAGCTTCTGTCTTTGGCTCTAGCAAGCTTTGATTTGGGTCGAGAACAGAAGCAATCCTATAAATATCTGTTTAATGCCCTTCAAGAAGCCTGCATGTCTTATGTGATGACCAGGCAGAGAGTCCAACATGAGAAAGAACTAAGGCAAAAGCAGACAGAAGTTCAGTTTGATACTTTGGATTGTCCAAATTGCCCTAAGTTGAGAGAAGCTACCAGAGCTCTTGAATCCAAACTGGCAGATCTGCAGAATCAGCTATCAGAGGCTTCTTTGAAAACCACCACAGGGCCAAAAACTTTAATAGAAAGCGAAGGAGAACCCACAGACTCATTGGATGAAAACAATGAGCTTCTTGACATGAAAGCCAGATATAGAAAGGAGCTACAAGAGGTTAAAGACGGCTACGAGCAGGAAGCTGAAAAGTTGAGACAGGAAGTTGCTAAAAACAGTGAAATACTGCGTGTCCGTTCTGAAGAAAATATAAAAGAAATAGACTTGCTGACTAACTGCATGGAGAACATGAAGAAGGAGCATGAATTGGAAAGGACAAACCTCATGGAGAGATTTGCACGGGAAATGGAAGAGCTGAGAGGGATGATGAGTCCGGCAAACCCAGAGAAGAGCTCAACAGATGAAGACAGACCACAGCAGCACGCCTTGGCCCAAACATCGATCCTAAAGGAGCGCATTCAAGAACTGGTGACCCAAGTTTCAGTCATGACCCAAGAAATGAGACGCCGCGAAGAGCAGGGAGACATTACGACTCTACGGCTGAAATACGAGAAAGACCTGGAAAACCTGAAGGTGGAAGCGCTCCTTGTCCTTGCCGTCGTCCATCTGTGATGCCTTGTGTTCCTCTGTGGCATTCCCAGATTCCCCTTCCTTCCCCAGTCCTTACTCTCCTACTTAACCTTGCTCCCCCTTGTCTTGCTCTTTGTTCCATAAACCTCTTCTCTTCTGTGTTGCATGAAAACTAACCCCCTTAAGTTATATCATAACTGAGGCTGTAGTAGTTTTTTTTTTTTTTTTACTGAGGAACCCATTTAGTTTAAGTTTTATTACCATCAGTGGTAGAACTTTGAGGAACTGAAACATTAGATTAGGCATGAGGAAAATGTACACAGATGTCATCAGATACTTTTTTAACACTACAACATCACATCAGCCTTTAATCCTCTGAAATGAATTTCTCTGGTTGTAGTTCACTGTGCTTATTAGAATACTTTTTGACTAAAATTAGCTGCATTTTAGATTATAAAGGGCAAAGAGTTGGCCGTGTATTATTTTAATAACACTTTTGAACTTTTCAAATAGTGTAAACATCGGTACTTAATTAATTTCTAAATGATTATTTAAAATTAGTTAGTCTTAAGCTTAATTTTTACGGTCTAATCGCTTTTACTTTGGCTGATTCTACTAACAGTTCCATTTTAATCCCTGCTGTCTTCAAATAAGAGTTAATGGTTTACATTTTAATTTTTGACTAAGTATTTTAAACTTAAGAGCTCCAGATGAAAAAATATTGCTTAACTGCACATCATGTTTGCCAGCTGTGTATACAGTTGTTGGTTCAGTAATAAGGACATGACTGAGTAACCTTCGGCCACATGATAAGAAGTCATATATAGAACAACTTAATAACAACTTAGCCAGCAACTAACTGCACTTAATTGTGGTTGAAGCTTCCGGAAAAATCTAGTTTTTGGACTTTGACTCTGATTC
>JAPZDY010000014.1:16117992-16163363 GCA_029783645.1 Ctenochaetus hawaiiensis | reverse complement strand
GATCTTGTACTAGTCACAAGGTTAAGAGGAGACTTTCAAGTGTAGACTTTACATTTCATGCCATGATAAAGGGTCAGTTGCTCTACTTATTTAAAAAACATTTTCTCACGTGTTTTAGGGGTATTTGGCCAAGCATATTTGTTTTTTTGTGGAGATTTGCCCCATACACCAGTGTTGAAAGAATTTTTTGTTCTGCTCTAAACACAGACGCACAGAAAAACATCATTCAGAACTCTCTCTCTCCATGAAGAGAATGTCAGAGTTCATTAAGCTCATTACACAGGGCTATTTAGATTTTATGACACTTTGTACCTTTGGTAAAATTTGTTTCCTCATGAACACTGTTTATAGATTTTTTTCCAATAGCTTTTTGCTGTATGGACTTCATTATATTACAGCTTTGTAAAAGTTCCAACAGTGTAAATTTCAAACCAGCTGCAAATCAAACTAAAACAGCATCTAAATGGCTAGATCAAGCAAAAGATACCAATAGGAAAAATAAGTTTTTGTAATTTAAGTAAACAGAACCCTTAAAATGTGTTCAAATTTGTATTTAAAAGTGTTTATTAGTAGCTTATGTTGTGCATTTTCAAAGGAGAAGGCCAATGATATTCTTTATTTTTCATACTAACTGCAAATCCAAGGAAAACACAAAAGGAGCATGTGCTAGTCTCAGTACTTGTTCTCTCCCTCACCCTCTCTATGGCTCTGAGTCCGAAGCCCATTGGCTCCTAGCAGAGATATGAATCTGTGAAAGTATGTCATTAATATACTATGGCAGTTCTACAGAGACTGAGTCAATTCCCAGAACAGCTGGTCTCTTTTGTTTTAATGAACGTTAGTGAGCGGTATTACCTTTATTGCGGACTACTTCAGCAGTGGATCAATCCTTATTTTGTGGTATGAGTATTTGTAGCAAAAGAATATGTATCTGAGATAGAGTCAAATAAACTACAGATTGTGCATTCATGGTAATTCAGAAACATGTCATTCAATGCAACAGTGAGGCTTATGGATTTTCTTGAGGTTTTGGATAGTACAAAATTTTAAATAGTACAAAGAAAGACACTTCTGAGGAGGAATTTTTGGTTTGGCTTTTATATTTTTTGTGGAATTTGTTGACATATAATATCAAAGAATATCATCGGCCCCGTCCTTTAAATAAAAGTCACTTTTTATTTTTTTTTATTGAAGTGTCTTTAAGTTAAATTAAATTTTATTATTTAAGTATTTATGAGATTATGTTGGAATAGAGGAAATGCAGTATGCAATATGTAATAAAGATTTAAAAAAGAACATAAAAAAAGGTTTTGTTAGCATAATTATTAAGCAGCTGAAACAGTCAACTTTGTCTAATGAGACTAATCTTTCCTGACACAAAGATCAGTGCCATTTTAAATGTTTGACTGTGTTTTTTTTAAGGTATATTTCTGTGTGGTGGTCTTTTACAGTGTGCTGAATGCTCATACAGTTGGCTAATCTGACTACAGGAGCTAACTAAATACTGAGTACTGAGTCCATGTCCCTGCCATGACCCAGGATATATTTACATGTGAGATAAATTGCCTGACATAGGTCTAAATAAAGCTTGTGCGTGGTCTGATGTCAGAGCAGGAAGTTTACATTTCGTTTACACATCTCTGCGGGGGTGACTGTTCAGCCTCTCACAGAAGGTTTCCTGGGTCTGAGCTCGCTGGGGGTTGATCCCTGTGAAAACACTCTGGAACTCCATTTCCCCTGGTTGGTCGGGGCGAGGATGAGGCAAAGAGCGAGACATAGGCCAGAGCCCAGCCGTTGACTGAGTCCTCGGATTAGCTACGGTGAATAGAGGACGGAAGCAGGACTTGGTTTTTTAGTTTGTGGAAAGGCCATTGAAATCCCTTCTGGTGGAAACTTGTACCATAGTTATAAATGCAGTGTAATGGTTTTTTGTAAAAGTGTGTTAATGAGGATTGTTCCATGCCACCCAAAGGTGCTAGAGTGATAAGCTGAACTCAAAAACGCTAAAGACAGACTTAAATGTGTTCTCTCAGATGCCCAGCTATTTGTGATTGCATTAGGCTATCAGCTTAACCCCACATTCCATCCAAGATTTGGTCCATAGGCAGATTAGGATTTGCACATTAGCTGCCGACTCCAGCTTCTGTTCAACAACATGAGCTCAGTGTGGAATGAGGCTTTTATAAGCATCATCAGAGGTTGTTTTAATGTGGATAGGAACTTGTAGTGTACACTCTCTTACATCCCTTTCTCTCTTTGTCTGTGCAGGCCTCCTGCATACTGTGTATCCCCCTAGTCTCTTTAACCCTGTTTGTACTCACACAAGCTCAACTTGCTCATGGCTAACAGGCTGTAGCTTGCAAGTGACTTGCTCCAAATAAATGTCTGTGTAGATGATCTGCATCGGCTTATATTGTATGGCCCAGGGTTTTTCCTGCATAAGGAGAACCTTTTGGTCCATGCCCAGATGGCCCATGGACTCACAGTTGCATCATGTTTTCCTGTGCTGCAGGCCACCTGCGAGAGGGGCTTCGCTGCCATGGAGGAGTCCCATCAGAAGGTGATAGATGAGCTGCAGAGGAAACACCAGAGGGAGCTGGAGAACCTGCATGAGGAGAAAGAGCGACTACTGGCAGAGGAGACAGCAGCCACCATAGCAGGTTAATAACAACCCCAATCCAATGATCTTAAACTAATAGAACAAAATCTCATTCTGCTGAAAATACTTGATTTGTCAAGAAATCAGACTGCTGTTGTTGAAATGTAGTACTAATACATTTCAAGAGGATAAATTTTCTTGCTGCCACACTCTTACCCCAGTAAGAGAACAAAGTATAAAAGTTGTACCATATGTGTTAAAGCTTTTTTTTTTTTGTGACTTTAGCCATTGAAGCAATGAAGAACGCTCATCGGACAGAGTTGGAGAAGGAGCTGGACAAGGCTCGCAAGGCCAACAGCAACACAGAAAATGCAGACATAGAGGAGATTCGCAGACAGCACGAGTAAGTTCTCCATAGTGTGGCTTCAGTACAGTCTTTGAACCCAGCTGATGTTGACTCTGATCATTAAGTCTCTTAACTGAAATACACAGCTACATGACATACATGAAGAGTAGTGTCAGAGGACTTGATGAGAATGTGAACAGAACACCGTCCTTAATCAGCAATAGGGCTGAAAGTCTATGCTTAAGCATGCAAACATGCAGTGTGGGTGATCCTAACTTGATGCTTTGTTGGGCGTAAGTGTAACATGTTGAAGTTTATGCAAACGCAGCCCACAGAGCCAGATGAGGTATTCATGTCAGAGAATCGATGGTAGAGATTGGAAGGATTCTCAATTTTAAACCACAGCTTGGATGTCGACATAAACTCTCCCATATGACATAAACACAACGAAACCAACATTGCAGATTCACATCATATGGGGCCTCAGCTGCCTTATTTAAGTGACGAGCTAAAAGGTTACTCAGTAGATTTGTTGTTGCGGTACTAAAGTTGTCAAACATCCTTCAATTTATCATAATGTACCATCCAATGCTTTAAAGCAGAATAACAATTTCCACTGACTAAGCTTCTCAGAAGATTTTGGTGTTTGGCTTATCTGTTCGGCACAACTCCTTTTTTATATTATAGAAGAAAGTAGCAGTTAACTGATAGGACAGTTAAATAAATGAACTATTTCAGGAGTAAAAAACTAAGAACACTATATAAAATGTTTGAGATCCAAAACTATGTTTGGTATCTCTGTTTAAAAAAAAGCCACTATTTTATAGTCTTATCTAAACTTAGATATGGATGTTGTTGAATTTAATAGTCCAGTATATGTTAACACACTCTAAAATTGCTGTTTTTTCTTGTGTTTTTTATTAGTTTTCTGACTAGGCTTAGTTAATGAAGCGTGTTTTTAAAGTACGCTGAACTGTCAGATTTTGCAGCAGACCCACATGACCTGCTGGGACATGTGTCATGTTGCTCTGTTCAAGCACACCTGTCTGCCTTCAGCACACGCAACACTGAACTTGGCAACAAGTGTGGAAGTGCAGGTGTTGACAGTAAATCAAACTGCATTTCATTTTGCTTCTCTTTTCATTTACGTTACGGTCAAAAGGAAAAGTTTTCCTGAATTTATTACTGTTTTATGGCTCACCCACTGATCCCAGAGCTGTGTTGCTGTGAGTAAGGGGAGGATGAAGATCCCCTGCCCCATGTCAACTTAAATCACGCCGCACACTGACGGAATTTGTTTTGGCTACACACCTGTCAGAACTGTGGAGATTGACAGGTTAACCATTTTTCCCTTAAGCCCAAACTGTTGGTGTTGGTTTGTACTCAGTGTGGTGCTGTGTTCTGCTTCAGGGAGGAGCTGTGCTCGTTCCAGCGGGAGATCGAGGTGTTGTCGGAGCAGTATTCCCAGAAGTGCCTGGAAAACGCCCACCTGGCTCAGGCGCTGGAGGCCGAGAGGCAGGCCCTCAGGCAGTGTCAGAGAGAGAACCAGGAGCTCAATGCACACAACCAGGTGCAGACACACACTGTAACACACAACTATTGGTGCATGCAGCACACCTGTGTGCAATTACTTGATCAGGGACTCTTCTTTGGCAGTGCGCATTAAAATGTTCTGTCCTGCAACTCTGCCTCACTGTTATAAGCTTCTTTTCCATATTTGTAGGAGCTGAACAACCGTCTAGCAGCAGAGATTACCAAGATGCGTTCAATGACATCTGAGGACGGAGTTGGAGACACAAACGCCACAATACAGGGGAAAGAGCTCTATGAGTTAGAAGTAAGGTTTAAAAAAATCCCATCAAACACAGCAATAAAGTATAAAAATGTGCTGAAAATCCTTTCATGAAGCTAATCAAAAAATCAAGTCTGTGCTAGTGAGGTTTTGAACAGAAGGTGATGCTTCTGACGTGAGTTCTTACATAGTCTTTTTCTGTTATTTCAACCTTCTTTTTTTTCCTAGGTGATGCTGAGGGTGAAGGAGTCAGAGGTCCAGTACCTGAAGCAGGAAATCAACTCCCTGAAAGATGAACTCCAGGCTGCCCAAAGAGTATGTGGTTTATTTTTAACTTGCCTCTGATAAGATAGCACTTGAAAGCCAGGAACAGCTAGATGAGAGAAAGATGAATACCCTTTATCTGAACTGCAAAACAATATATTTTTAGGACAAGAAATATGCAACAGATAAGTACAAGGACATCTACACAGAGCTGAGCATCGTGAAGGCCAAAGCAGAGCGGGATCTGGGCCGGCTCAGAGACCAGCTGCAGCTGGCTCATGAGGCACTCGGGGAGCCGTCACTGGAGGAAGTGGAGAGAGGAGGATATGGTATGAAAAACAACAACAACAAAACCCTGTACCGGTTGTCACAAAAACATGTGTGACAAGATCCTGATGATGATCAAGCAATTAATTTTGGAATGTAATTTGGAAAGTTACTGTTTGAGCCCGCTGCATGCACATTACTGTGCAGAGCTGCCTTCGTGAGCAGCAGGAACTGTATCTTCTTTATCGCACCTTGTGTGTAGTGGTTGTGCCTGCAGATTTGCACATCATAGAAAAGTGGAGGATCAGCCTTGACTGTGGTCTGCGTTCTAGGCATACCTTTTTAAGGTCAACTTGTGTTCATTAAGGAGTTTGTGTTTAGGAGATTGGATCATTAGCACGATTTCACAAAAACATTGCCCCAAAGTAAAAAGAATAATTTTACAACATGGAGCTTCTAAATCCAAAGTCAGCGGTGTCAGTTGCTGTATTAGGGGAACCTAAAGTAATAGAAACACTGGGGACATATCAGAGTCAGAGGCTTCACTTCTTTTCATACTTGGCAGAGGAAGCGATGCCCAGCTTACATTAAAAACAACATGGCAATTTCATGAGTAAGTCAAATAAATGAACATTCAGTGAAGTGGAGGATAAGACCTTGTAACATTTTTTCCCTTTATTTAATTCTGAAATGTTTTTCCTCCTAGATATCATGAAGTCCAAAAGCAACCCTGACATCCTCAAGATGGCGGCTGCTGCAGCCAAACGCTCAGAGCGCACCATGAGGTCAAAGGTGAGTTTCCTACACACTTATTAAAATCCAAACTTCATCCCACTCTGGAGTTAATTCTGGACTTTTTGTGGAACTGCATCACCCATTGTGTCATTCTGCTCCAGCAGCGACAGACTTCAAACCTTCAGAGCAGTCCTGCTTTGGCACCAAAGGCTAAGAAGCAGTTTCTAGTGACTCACTGCCATCTATTGGCCATCTGCATCATTGCATGCAGCATTACATGCCCACTGTTGCATCATTATTAGCGGTGTTCCTGCTGGGCTGCTTTTTTATTTGTCCATTTAATGGCTCCATTAAAACAGCAGTCTTGGGATTGTGATGCAGTTTAAACCCAACTGTAGTCTAACACACATTTGGTGGTGTGTTTTCCCCCTTCTGTCCTCAGTCTGTGAATCGTGACATGCCCTGGGACAGTTAGGGCTGCCGAGGACGTGTAGGCCTCCTCCCCCTTCTCCTTTTAGGTAAACCAAAGCAGACTCACCCATGGCGGGGTTAAGCACATCCTCTGGTCCTCCACCTCAACAGATCTGAGTCACATACAATTATATCCACAAATATCCCACTGCACAGAGGCATGATGGGGAAAAATAGTTGATGACACTCTGACAAACAGCATTTCTGCCTTTTTTTTCCGCACATTGGTGGTCGACTAGTCAGTAACAGGTTATCCGATGAGTCAACTAAATAGTTAAGTATGTCAAGAAACATAACTCATTGTGATGATTAAAATAGAGCATAAGACGAAACATGAAACTTTATATATTCCCTTTGCCTCCAAACTTAATTTATTTTACTCCTCTGTCTTTATACATAGATATATGATATAGAATAGCAAATTCTTTGCATCCATGGTATATTGGTGATGAGCAGTTCCTGCACTGGTGTAGTTTTATGCTGAAAGTTAGCTGCAGCATGGTTGCAGGCTGAAAAGCTGGTGCTCTGTTTGTTGCCTGTGTTTTCAGATAAGAAAGCTAACCATACAGTCTTCTTGATTACACCACTCTGTTTCTACTGATGGTAAACACTCCTACTCCTCCTACCATCTACTGTCCTGCACATACATACCTACAGACAGCACTTTCATTCTATATGTAAAAGAAAAACTTGAAATGTGGTGAGGGTTAGGGTAATTGAGAAATGTTTTTTTTTTTTTTAGGGTGAAATACAAATGGATAAATAAACTTGTGCAAAGGCACACAAAAATAAAAAACAGCTTGTGTAAGAAAAATATAATAATGAAATAAATAGCTTAAATTTATATAATCAACTGATTTGATGTTTTAGAAAACCATAAAATGACTACAACTTTTTTTTTTTGTTTTTGTTTTTGTTTTTTATTTGACACACCTGATACCATTTTATTGGCTGTTGTCAATTTGGGCTCCGTCACTCACAGGTTGTAGAGGGACTTGAAACCACTGTAATGTGACGTGTGGGCACTTGCATTTTAGAGGCTTGATCACCAGGTGACCACAGATTTACACAGTTTAGGGAAACACTGTTTACTCAGGAACTGCACATCTGTCCAGAGAAGGTCCTATTTTACATTGCCATGGTTAACATCTGTTTTTTTCTCTTCATCCCTCCAGAGTCTAAAGGAAGGGCTGACAGCTGAGCAGAGACTCCACCTGTTTGAAAATAAAGACACTAAGGAGTTCTGACAGTGACGCGTTGTGTCTTCCTACCTTGCTGCATGTTTAGAAGCCCACTATATATTTTAGCTCTGTAATTACTTATTTAGTAACACTACACACTGGTCACAAAAACACAGATCATATATTATTAAAAAAAAACATGGTATGAAGTTTGAATTTCCTGTCTAGATTTTGCATTCCATGCACTTCAGTTACTGTGACTTTTTTTTGTATTGTTTAATGTTTGCTGCCATGTCTTACTGTAAATACTGTTTTTAATTAAGCATCTGTCATGCATACATTAAAACTATGATTGTGTAAGCTACTGTTTTTAACTTCCTAGACTGTTGCTAGCCAAAGGCATAAATGTGATGTTTCATGGCTAAACACAATGACATATTGATGAGTGTGTAATACTTGCATAACAAAACCATAGGAATGAGTCTTGCGTTCAAGTCTGCATGTTGACGCTCCAACACTCCATTATCATTCCAGCACAGATGGATGTGTTGTTCAGTAAACAGGCTATAGAACATAAGTGCTTGTCTGCATCAGAGAACAAAATAACCTACCATGTTGCTTCAATGCCTGACTTCTACATTAACATCATAGATGTTTTCTTCAGTCCTTGGATCCACGTGAGATACCCATGGAAAAGCGACAGTTGAATGCATATGGATAGGACTCACTGATTCTAATTTAAAAATATATATATTAAAATTTATTTAGAGATTTTTTTTTTTCCACACTGCAATCATTGGTCCAGCTGTACAGGAGTTGTTGGAGTTGGTTATGTTGTAGTCTTGTTCAGTGGCAGTTCCTTTGTATTTATTTAAATGGTTGGGATTTTTCTTTCACATTCCCATTCCTCTGTACTCTATTATTGTAAATATAAAGCAAATATACACCAACTGACTACAGGTTTATTAGCAATAAATATTTTTGCACCCTTTTTGTTGTGTGTTGTGTAATATTGCTTATGTGTACTATTGTTTTGTTTCGTTTTTTAACATTTAACGAACAAAAATGAAGATGATATAAGTAAAAAGATAACAATTGAGCTCATTTATTATATTAATGGATCTTACTGTGCAAATACTGGATGTGCTGCTGTGGCACAAAGTTGATGGTTAAATGTTGCCCACGCAGTAAATTCACTGCTGCAATGGTGGATTTACAGGGGCCATGTTACATGCATAGTTAACATTGATTATATTTGATTGACACTTTTGTTTCACCAACAGTAAAGTCATAATAACTAACTGCTTTGAATGTATTATATTGTCTGTCTGGTTTCATCTCATTGTTATCCAGGAGGAAAAAAGATGAGATTCTGTGAACAAAGCACACTGGAGCTCAGTGGCAACGCAGTCCAGCAGACACAAAGCTCTGAAAAGTCTTAACATGTCCTCACCTGTCTTATGGTGCATATCAAGTGACAAAATGAAGAATGATATTATGAAGCTTCATGTTGCTTCCAAGTTTAAGCAAGGTGTGAGATGGGTAAAGAGTTCGCAATGACAAAGTTATTTCTTCAGTACCATGGTGTTAATAATATTAAGTATTTGTGTAATTAGTAGTAGTAACAGTATTGATATAATTGTAATTTGACCAAATCTCATTTCAAAGGTCTTTACTTGGATTTTCCATGGCAGGTAACAACATCCCGTTGTCAGAATACAGTTACTGAGTTTGCTTATCAAGAGATCAATTCATATTACAACTGTGCTAACAATCTACTGATGAGGGCCATGTAGTACAGGTGGTTTTTAAAAGTTTTGTACCTTTCAGAGTCCTCTTATTTTTAGTTTACTGCTTTTGCATATCAAGATCAGTTTAGTTGTAATAGCAAATGTTGCAAACGTTATTGACTGCTGATTTGGCCCTTTAAATTCATCTAAAATCTTAACAGCCATATTAAAAAGTCCAGAACTCTACTTAATTGTTTCATATTTTTTTACTGGTATAAAAAGAAGGAAAAAGAGAGTGCCAGTCTATTATAAATTAAAGTTTGGCTTTAAAACGCAATGTAAAACGTTTGTTATCAACCACATTTTTTTGGAAATGATTTATTAAGAA
Source organism: Ctenochaetus hawaiiensis (assembly GCA_029783645.1). Taxonomy (NCBI): domain Eukaryota; kingdom Metazoa; phylum Chordata; class Actinopteri; order Acanthuriformes; family Acanthuridae; genus Ctenochaetus; species Ctenochaetus hawaiiensis. The sequence goes on along the minus strand of JAPZDY010000014.1, from coordinate 16,153,590 downwards.
AGACTTTAGATTTGTTTCATAAAATGTAATAAAATGACACCAAATTCTTTGGGGATCAAGAGGTTGCGTTGGTCAGGTCCTACCACTTAGCTCCCATAATGCCTCACTGTTTCTCAGCTCAGTGACAAGTGTTTAACTGCTGCTTTTGGTTCTGACTTGTCAAGTCATCTCAGTTAGACAGCAAACAGCTGGAAGTAATGCCCAATAATTATGTCACCTTAATAAAAACTATATCACCCCAGTCAGATGATGCTGTGTAAGTTTCCAAAGCTTTGACAGCTTCACATGCAGCTTCACAGCTCAGTGACAAATTGGCTAAACTAGACTGTCTTTCTACTATTAAAAAAAATATGCGTCTAGCAATTGTCACCCGTTTGATGTATGGTTTGACCGTACTTTTCTTCGTATTATTTCAATTAAAGAAAAAAACACTGAAGCGCAACATTAATTGTTTTATTGTGAAAGGGGTATACGGAAGTTTCAGAATATACTCTAAACAACTTGACACTGCCTGCCATGAGAGTGTGTACCTTGAAAGTGTGGGATCTTTATTAAATTTGGGGCTTTTTCTCTCAGTAGTTTAGTTAGAATTCGTTAGAGTAGAGTAGGTTGTTGAAAGACATGCAGGGTGGGACGAATTCTTAACTGGACATTTAAAAAACGCTACGATCTCTCCCGGCCGGGTAAGTTTTGATCAGCAGCACAGCGCAGCGTAGCGCATTACCTCCGCTGTCTTTGTTTCAGCCAGCCGGGCCTTGCCCCGATGCGTATCGTTCTCTCAAATGGAGAGAACGTGCCGCCAAACTCCACGCAAAATATTTCGCAATCTAATAACACGATGTTTGTCGGTGAAACGTCAAATCTAGTTAAAAGCAAAGTATACTTTTTGGAACCCTCAAAATCCATTCTTCTATTCGGAAACCACAGGATAAAGCAAATAACATTCGCTAAACAAAGATTTTGCAGTTAAACATTGGTTTGACCGTTCTTCCAACAAAGTTACTACGAGTCACAGTGGACAATAACGAACAATGTAAACCACTAAGCTAAAAAAGTTAACATTTTATCAAAATAATGAGGTTTTCGGGTTACCACACATCGCCGAATTGAAAGGCGATCACTTCTACATATTAAAATTTGCTAATTCTTATTTTTTTTAGTGTGACTCTCCGTTTTTGATCAAAGTAACTTTAAGCTGTCAGATAATTTACGCAGTTCGGCGCACAGGAAGGTTACCGGAGCTTAACAGGGCCTAGCTAGCTAACGTTAGCCGTGGCTAAGCTTAAGCTATCTACCGTTAGCAACCCGGAGCTGTCAATGTTGGTGGTAAAAGTCAGCCGGTTGTCTTGAGAGTCACTACTTGTTAAAGGTAATAACATGATATTATAAAAATTCAATAATATTAAGACAAATTAAAATAAGGCAAAACGTTAACTGTCTGCTAACCCAACGTTTTGTTCTTCAACGTTAATGAAATTCAAGCACACGTCAGTTTCTTAGCTAATGCCAACCTTATGACTTAGGCTGTTCGGGCTTGTGTTTTTATTATTTGCTGGGCGTCTTACAATACAACCAAATTCAGAAAACAGATTAAATAACACACCTACAAAGTACTCGTGATGAATCTCAGTGGTCAAACGAAGTTAAACTATGACCACAAGTTCCTGAAAAAGAGTGGCGAGGAAAAAGTGTTTTTTCTCTGGTTAGACAAAGAGTTGTTCATTGTAAAAACTTGTTTTTTAAAAAAGTTTTGATACTGCTAATTAAATATCTTTTACAACAGAGCACATAACTACTAGTTAACCAGCTTTCATTTCTCCTCTCTATCCATTGCAGTTGTTATGGAGCAACCACCTGGGAGCTTAGATGATCTACAACCTCAAGACCTCTCCACTTCCAGCATCTCCACTGTGATAGACCTTACCAGGACAGGCGAGGAATGTGTCGTCAACGCCACGTCCCTCGATCCCCTGCAGATTGTCAAGAGCCCCAACTGGTACCTAAACTCTGGGGCCAGCAACCCTGGATTAGCCTCCTCAGAGACCAGCTCCTCGGACGTCACACTCCAGTCAGGGGATCAAATTCAACCACACAATGCCTTCTCCCACACTACAGTCACCATCTCCTACGTGAGCAGGTCTCACGTCTTTTCCACTCAAAACTCCCTCACCCAGCATGCGCCTCTGTGCGGTGTCCCACCCGTCAGCACGTTGTCCCTCCAACCTCCTTGTGACTCAGGAGAAGGGCTTGGGGAGACTGCCTGTGCTTTTAACCAGCATTACTTGGAGCAGGTAGAGGAACCTGTGGACCTTGCCACTCAGACAGAGCTTTTGCATTCATTGTCTCAGGCTCAGGGGGCATCAGAGAGTGATGGAGGAGTATGTCTAACACAGGAGCCTCATGAATTAAATGGTGGGGTAATTTCCACAGATGGGAATGAAAATGAGCATGTGGAAGGCCAAAAGGAACACAGCCTCTCTTGGGAAAACAGTAGGGCTTTGGAGAATGGACAGAGCTGGTTGAATTCAGGAGCATGTGCTGAATCCTCACCTGAAACACTCACGAATGCCACAGGGGAGGATGAGGAGACAGGAGGCTCTGAGGTGCTCTTCATCATGTCTAAGGAACCAACCTCAGTGGCCGAACCGGACAGTGTTGCTGCTAGAGACCTGTGTGCACTGAGCAGGGAGTACATTAGTCCTTTGGAGGACCCTGTCTCCCCCTCCGCTACCTCACAGGATGATTTGGATGATGTGTTTGTCTTGCCTCAGGCCTCCAGCTCCCCAAGCGGAGACAACTCCTATCTTGAGACAACTGATGAGGTTGGGTGGGATGGCTTGAGTACAGAGGGTACCATTCAGCCAGCCTCAGGCATCAACAATAGCACCACGAGGTTAGATCCAATCGATGAAAGTAAGCAGCCTATCTATAAACAGAAGGCAGCGTTGGAGCCTTTGATTGACTTAACAGACGATGTTTATGTGTCAGATGTTTCGGAAAACAAATCCAAAACTGTCATTCCTCACCTGAACGGGAACGCAAAGGCACTACAGAGGACATTAAAAGAAAAAAAATTGCCGGTACGCTCCGGGAGAGGGACGCGGTTAGAGGCTATAGTTATGAACATAAATTCAAGCAGGTATAAAGTGTCAGGATGCATACGCACCGGTAAGAAAGAGGGTGCTTCCCCATCGACAGCGAGTGATTCTAGGTTAGCTCGTGCTAAGAGGAATGACACCCTGTCAGTGGGAGGAAGGACAAGCAAGGCAAAGGCATCTTTCTCAGTGAAAACAATGAAACAGAAAGCAGTAATTCCAGTGAAAAGGGGAAAAACTAATAACATTAACAACGACAAATGCAAAGACTCTACCTCTGATTCAAAAATCAATAATTCTAAAAAGTCACCCAGCAGCACACCTGCAAAAAGTACTCAGTTTTCTGTGCACAAAAACTCAAAACAGCAGCCAGAGCAGCCTTCTCACCCCGATCCCTCGGTGGAAGTTCATGTGTCAAGACTTTCCTCACCACCTCTACCATCACCAAGATCTCCAAAGAAAAGCAATGGCAAAGCCAAAGGCAAGGCTACAGGTAGCAAAACATCTCTCACTGCCAGGACGAAGGACCCTCGCACTCCCAAGAGGAGGCGAAAGAAACACAAGCAGAGCAAGTCTTCCTCCATGTTCTCCCCCAAAGAGCCGGAGATCAAGTTGAGATACGTCAACTATAAAGAAGAGAAAAGGGACCTGAGGTTAGACAGTTTCTCCCCATTCATCCATGTTGAGCGTCAGCAGTCATCGCCATCGCTGTGTACTGTAATTAACTACCCCGAGGAGGTAAAGGCACAACAGAAGAAGGGCCAGCAGGCTCACCCCGGTGGCTTTGTGTCTGCAGTTGTCCCAAGCACTTCCTGTCTGCAGCTGGGCCGGGCATCCATGCACAGCCAGCACCAGCGCTCTCTGGTCTGCTGCCTGTGTGGGCGGTCGACCAATGCCATGGACTTGGGGGACCTCCACGGCCCCTATTACCCCGAAGGATACCAGCCAAGCACCAAAACGCCAGCCAGCACGTCAGGCCTCAAAGAGGACGAAGACGACTTTAGTGATTCAGACTCTTCATCTTACAGTATCAGGCGCAGGGGAAGGACATGTGCCATCCCACCAGCAACACGGCCCCTCAGGCCAGGAGCCCAGCTAAAGGAAAAGGGCCTACTAGAGAGCAAGCGGTGGACCGGTGACAGCACTGGCAGCCCCGCAGCTAAGCGGGCTCGCACAGATACCCATGTAGAGGACTGGTACAGTCCCCCTGTGCTTCCCCTGGAGCCCTGTGAGTACTGGCTCCATGAAGACTGCGGCATCTGGTCCGCAGGCGTGTTCCTTGTGAAGGGCAAAGTCTACGGGTTGGAGGAGGCTGTCAAGGTGGCCCAGGAGACGGTAAAGCAGCATTTTAAACCTATAATGTGACTGCATTGTTACACAGTGCTTCATGGAGATGTGGTTGATGTGATGGAGCTGGAAAAGATTAAGTCTGCCTTCTGACTTGTTTTCTAGGCCTCTCGGATACTAATAGATTTCAGATGTGTTATCAAATCAAAGCCTGAGGAAGCATGAACGGCTGACAGTTATGTCAAATAGGAAAAAAATTAGAAGTTATTGGTGCAGCCATGCAACACTGAGACATTGTGATCAGTACAATATGACAAATTAAGCAGTGCTGGAGGGTTTTTGTTGCTGTGCATTTCAAAGAGAGCTGCTTTTTAAAAGCTGAGGTTTCTGCAACAGCAGACAGAACAATCCCTCTGAGCTCTTTGCTTATTGCTTCCGTTCTGCAGTTTCTGCACACACTGCTGGAATCCAACTCTTTAATTTTTTATGGCAGATGATCATTATTCACTTCTGAAACTGTAGTTTTACAAAAAATGACTTGATGTTTAGAGAATGTACAGAACCATCTGTTATCATCGGACCGAAGTAATCTTCTTAGCTCACATGATGTCAGCTGAGCAGTCTCCATTACAACAGAGCAAAAACCATCCTTTTAGACTACAAGATGTATTAGAAAGTACATTGAATTTGAGAAACTGGAATCAGTCATTCGTTGTGCAAAAAAGTGACTTATGTGTTATGATCTAGCCTGTCAGGCAAGATGCCAGGATATTTGCCATATTCATGATCCCAGCAGGGATAACATGAGTAATAATGAATACTTGAGGCTCTAGAGGCAGGGCTGCAGTAGATTTAGTCATGTTTTCCCTTACTTTGGTCACCACAAAGCATGCAACATGTACCCTTAGTTTACCGCCACATCTGTGAGCAAAGTTCAGTAATAAGGTCCTAGAAGATTTTCCTATTTGGCAACATAGACTCTCACCACTGATGATCACAAATATTATTTTCAGCTTTTGTAGAGAGAATCTGTGTTTCTATGAGAAATTGCAGCACACACATGATTTATCTTTTCTGAGGTTTCTTGATTCACTGTCTTTGGGACATTTGAATAAAACAAAACCATTGTTATTGTTACTGGAAAAACATTTGCCTTTCCTATTACGGCAATTCAAAATGTCTTCTTGAAAAAGGTTAACTCAGGTAGAGTGCTTAAAGGCAACTGTGTGCTTAAGTTAGTTATATCCTAAAGTGTTTGTACTATTCTTTCTTAAGGACGAATTTTGGGCTTTTGTATGCAGTAATGATAAATGAAGACCTTGAGGATGTAATCACTTTTTTTATAAGGTGTCTGTTTCTTAAAGCTTTAAGAATTTAATTAGCTAACTTCAAGTACTTTAAGGTGTCTCGTGCAGCTAAATAAAGCCTTTCATGCTGCTTCTCTAATCGAGTGTTACATTGATCAAGTAGGAGTTTCAAGAATTCCAGGAATTTTCTTGTAGTTTGTTAGTATTACCTACAATATTTAGATAGATATTCAGCAGGGAAGTAACCTGATAGTGCCTTATTTCTTTATGTTTGTAAGGTATTTCATGTTGTGTGCACTTTATCTTGTTTTGAAACATACTGACATGACATGCGTAAACATGCACGTTCTTTTACGTTCTATCTGCTGCTTTCAGATGTGTTCAGCGTGCCGTGACCCAGGTGCTACACTGGGCTGCTTCTTTAAAGGCTGTCCCAACAAGTACCACTACAGGTGTGCTCTGGAGTCAGGTGAGTGCTGCTGTCTGTCCTGTCTCCACACATCACAAGGGGACAAAGTGCAGTCACTTATTCTTCGCATGTTTACAGGTAGAATGTACACAGCTAATTTCTAACTGTTTTGTGGTCAAACCCAATTTATTTTGGGTGGTATACACCTATGCTGTTATTTTAGATTCTAAATTATTTGCTTAAAATATAATGTTGAATGCACCCACGGCTGGTGCTTTGTGTGAGTGTGTCTGACTTCATGTGGATTGCTCTGTAAATAGCTCTTTTGTGAAGTACGGTTGGCTGTTATCACTTCCGCCAAGCCTGAACTTGCACATGTGGGCGTTTGAACCCACTGTGTGAGTCAGTGTGGCATCCTCAACTCCTCTGTGTTCTTGTTTTAACAGACTGTGTACTCATTGAAGAAAATTTCTCCATGAAGTGTAAAAAGCACAAGGTGAGCAGAAATAACTGCACTTTAAAATGTCACCAGCTGGTGAAGAAGTACAATTTGTACAAAAATAGATGTGTTTCTGCTGATGGAGCGGACCTAGCTGCCTGCTGTTTAAAAGAATCATGGGATATTTTGTGACTGTGTCGTTATATAAATATATTTATAAATATAAACTGTGTTGGTTCCTCCTCCCTCCCCAGAACAAGACATTCAAAGCCCCTCCAGGGAAACAATGGGATGACAGGTGACAGAGTTAACAGAGACCTCATGAGGTTAGTAAATCCCTTCTATGTATGTGGTCCTAGAAGAAGTTTTGTTAAGTTAGAGAAAATTTCCCATCAGTCCAGAGAGCAAAGTAGTCTCAAAATGTAAATTTATAATAGAAAACAATTTGGTGGTGAGGGAGTCTAAAGATGCTAATCAGTTGCAGTTTGGAAGTGTAGGAGGTCTTTTAGGTCAACTCTTATGCAAAACTAAATGTTCAGTTTCAGTGGTTTCTTACCAGGTCACCAGCTTTATGCAACGAATGTGCAATAAATTGCTGTCCATAACTGCGATGATTTTTCAAGCAAAAATGCCAAACATCGGCTGTCAACATATTAGACTTGCAAGAGAAATCATTAAGACATGACTGTGGGCACAGAATTTTAAAATAGGCTCAATTTGTTTGTTTCTGACATTTTATTTTCTGAGTGATTAATCTATCAAGCCAGCAGGTCAAGTTAAAAGAGGAGAAGTAGAAAGTTTACATAAGTTTAAGATAAACCCGACTGGGTGGCTTTTTACAATTTCTACACTTGGGACAAGTTTCACCAGCTTCTGACCAGCTAAATGTAAATATCATTTTTTTCCTAATGAACTACCTGCTTTGTTCAGCTACTCTGACTCTACCAACCCTTAAACCTAACCAAGGTGACCATACACTGCAAGCCTGATGTTGTTTTTAATGCAACATCAATGTAATATAAAAGAAAGATTAATACATTTTAACTTAAAATGTAAAAGGAGGCTAACAATGAATTGATTTATTAAAAAGAGATTAAATAATGTTCTATCTCAACTAGTTATATGATTTAGCTTTTCCTCAATAACTGAACAAGACTATAAGTCTAAAGCCATGCAAGCAGCTCTGTGACTCTGATATGGGCCTTTGCACTTTAACCACTGGTCCTACTAGCAATTAAAATAGCAAAGCTATCATGCTATCATGCTAAGGTTTTATGAACAAGTGTAATGTTTCCCATGTCCACCATGCATGTCAGCAACACTGATGGTTCAGTTTTATTGTATTTTGTTTTTTACTGAATCTCTGGAAATCATCAAAAGAGTCCTTCAAAATTGGTTTCTTAACATTTGACCACAAGTTTTTGTTGCAGGCAGTGAAGTGGTAAATAAAATCAGACTCGTGCCCTTTAACTGTACAGCACAATACAGGGCTTGCATGTTAAGTGTCACAAATGTCAGTTACGTAACAACTCTAGCACAATGTTCCAGAGATGCTACTAAAACCTTCAGTGCCTTCTCTCCCAAAACAAGAAATGTGTGAAATAAAGTAAAATAGTTTTCTCTTGTGTTTGTTTATTCAGATATTCACCTGCAGCATCCTGCAGGGGCTCTGCTTTCCCTTCTGCTGGTAGCCATGGCAACTGTGGACCAGGGTTCTTCTGACAGCTAGCACCCATAAACCTTAACTTCACCCTTTGCTCTTCAACTGCACTGTTAAAGCCTGGACACTGTGCCTGGGAGAGCCCAGTCGCAGGAAGCTCCCTGAGTGCAGTGTGACGGTACTCATCAGACAGACGCCGGTAACACCTGCAGTCTGGGCAGACTCAGCTCTTACAAAGTGACATGCTCAAATTGTCATTTATGTTTTCACTTTGTAGTTATTTATATGGATTTTTTTTCCTGGATTTAATATGAATAACAATCAAATATATTTAATTTTCTAAAGATTTTGTAAGTATTTGATTATATTTGGTTTATTTATTCCTGGAGTTTTCTTATTGGCTTCTTTAGCAGTTGTCAGAGAGGTTTGATTGTGTGTGGGTTTTTTTTTTTTTTTTAAGTTATTTCTAAAGCAGTTTGATGTTGAATTATTAAGCCAGTCAAAAGAGATGCTGGAATTATTAAATGATGGGACAGAGAAAAGGGCTGAACAGTCAAGATATGATGCTTACAGAACAATGTACCTGATGGATCAGAACTCATGGCATTAGTTTGTGTTTGACAAAAAGCGGTGCAAAAGGCACGTCTGAAATACACCCAAACGACACTTGCACTGAATGTTGGGGCCCAATTCATGTTACTGAGGAGACTGAACAGTGTATGTTTGAATGTATTCTCCCCACGTGAGGGGTTTTTGCAGGAAGCACTTTGGATTGGCACTGAACATGTCTGGTCCTCTGCTCCGGCTGCAGCATTTACCGTCTTCAGCTTTTCTGCCCCCACCCCCACCCTCTTTGAGCTCCATGGGTCATCCTGTGAACTTTGAAAGAGACGCAACTAACCATCAGGATAAGACCATGTGATTTCATTTGACTTAAAGCACTTTGACCTCCCACTTCAGGCTGGGAGAATTAAAATGTGCCCATGTTGTTTTTGTCTGCACAGCCCTTAAATCGATTGGTATCTTAACAGAAAGTCAATCTAATTTTGTTGAGAAACCTGTTTCATCTGCCGTTTACTTGGACTTCTCCTCTGTTAGAGCTGCTAAAGTTTCTCTCTATTCAGTTACATTTTCTGAATTTTGCAGTTTAATATTCACACAGAGGGAACCTCAACAAGCAGTCTTTTGGAATTAAAGGACCACTCTGCTTTACCAGTGTCACAAAAGTTTAAGAAGGATGTATGTTTGCAGATTTCTACGCTGACAGTAATAGTCTTTGGTTTACTTCAGTTCTAATTTCAAAAGGCCATGCTAGTATTAAATTTCTTAATATGTCCTCTGCGGTTTCATCCCTGAACTTGGGCCTGAATGGTGAGTTTCCGCTGGAACTTTTCTAAAAATAAAGCCTTATCTGACATACAAGAGGTATATACAGTTTTCCTACTCTCACTAGCTTGTGGTGCAATGACAAATCAGTGGATGTACATCACCTTCCTTTGGACATCCTGATGACTGAAGGCAGCTTGCATGCACTTTTCTGCTGCAGTCTTTGTTGTTATTCATACCAGCAGCGTGGTTGGCCAATTCCTAATGAACCCTCCGACCATGCAGGTACACACTGACTCTCTGGGACTTGTGTAAATCGTGAACTGAGTTCCCAGTCTAATAGTATTTGTTGAATCAGGTGATGAGGTCTGGGCTTTGGCCCGTCAGTCTGCCTGTTTGTTATTTTAGAGAAAGTCTAAATGTGATCAGTGTTGGTGTAACGTCTCTATGTACTTCTGCATAGCGCCATTAGGGGCAGCGTTGTGCTGTCTAAAACCAGTGTGTGAGGTTTACTAAGCCATGGCTTCAAGTTAATGGATATTCACACAGAGGCACAAAGGCTTCTTCTGCTTAGTGTCTCACCAGCAAGCAGCAGGACACACATGCTCACACACACACCAAAATCTCCTTATCCTGCAACGCCACATCTTTTTTTATTTGTGCCATTTGTGTATTTTGTATTTTGTTGCAGTGATACCTTTTTATCTACGAGCAGGTGTGAGCCTGAATTGTTCAGTTTTTCTTTCTTTTGAATTACAGGCAATTGTTTGCATTGTACCAAATACAGCTTTTGGAATATGTTTTATTCTTCCAAAAATTTTTGGATTTTTTAAAAATATTTTGTCCGTGTGTTAATCTCAGGGCTGAATCTCAAATATTCTAATAATTTGAATTTTATCTTGTTTTTGTTTTTGTTTTTTTTTTCTTGTTATTGTGTTTGGGGCTCATTGTGTTAATCCCACATTGACTGGAGCAATGATATATGTAGCAGGATGTGGTTATCTCCTCAGATGCAAGGCCTTCTGTCCTGGTACACACCACCCATCACATTCCAACCTCCTCAGTGTGTCTGTCAGTGCTGTGGTGTTTTTTAGGTTTAACATGGGATTAGGATTGCCAACTCGTGTCACTTTTGTTTTTCTGAGCTTTATTTTATGGCTACTTTTTGTACCGTCTTGGAGCATCAGAGGTCATGTAATTGTCGAAAATAAATATTTTGTTCCATGTTGTGGTTTTCTTAAGAGATTTGTGTTTTTGAATAACAAGTTGCAACATTTTTCATTTGACTTTGGGTGTTTGATTTTATATTTCCCTATAATAAAGAGCTCCATGATGAGCAATATTAACTAAGACATGGAAAAACTTGCGATTAACCAGGAAGGCCCTGTGGAAAAATTCATAATAAAATAACAGAGTCTATATTCATTTTACTGTCATTTACAATGAAATGGAATTTTATTCCCCCTATACAACTACTAAAAACAAAATTATGTAAATGTAAAGTAAGTAGCAAGTTTGTGAAAACATAAACTACTTAATACATTTTGATGCTAAGGATAACTTGAGGATAAAAGCTGTCCTAAAGTCTGCTGGTATAGCAGCAGAAACTTCAGGGTCTTTTTCCAGATGGCAGCAGAGGGAACAAGCTGTGGCCTCACCTTACCAATATTAGTCGGTCTTAATGACCCAGTGCAGAGCCCTCCTCTCCTGGGCTGTGCTTATCCCGTGCCAGAGGGATTTATGAAGATCTTGTTCCCTTTTGTCTTTGGTATTTATACAAATTGTATGAGGTGCTGATACTGAACATTCCACAACAGTTTCACTATGATCCATAGCTCATGTACCGCAGTATAAATAAAACTTACGTATTTTTTGTTCTGCTTTGTCCTAATGCAGAGGACTTTTGGGGGACAAGACAAAAAAGTCCACATACCAGAGATCACTCCAACAAGAATTCTCATTTTATTGACTAAATCTCAGCTTACAGGAAGACAGTTGTATTGCAAAGACAGAACTGGATACGAGTTCTAGTGCTGTGGTCATCTACTTACTAAAACTCCACCAAAATTATGATGCTTTGAAATAAGTCACTGGACAGTAAAGACTCCATTACAACACATTACGTTATGGATGAAGTGAGGAGGCAGCAGCGACAGATTCAGACATTGCGAGGGAGTAAAGGATGTAACATATCGCTTCATCCTTCACTGCAGTTCAGGTGTCCTCAGCCAGCAGATACCGGACCTAAACCTAATAGTGTTTCATCCTAGCATATACCGAAGTATCCATTCTAGCATGCTGTTGTCCCATTGTTACATAACAATGCAAAATCCACTAGGATGAAGTTATGACAAAATTAAAGTGAAAATTTAACTTATTTCTTTCGTTTATCTCTCTTTAAGTCAAACCTTGTTTTTGAGTCTTGTTGTCTTTGCAATCTCTGGGACATATACATCTGCAATGCAACAAATTGGAAGTTTCTAACAGAGCTTTTAGTGACAGAGCCAAACGTTTTTCATACAGGGGGCTAAAACAACTATTCACTGTCACAACAATTTCTGCCTTTTTAATTTTTTTCTGTGTGGCATGGTGCCTCAGAGTCACAATTTAAAATCACTTTTTCATTCAGTCTGCTGGTTTTACGCTTTTCTTCTGACAGCCAGTGGAATAACACCTAGAATGTAGCAGTGAGCTAACTTAACATCATTTTTGTTTTCTATCGAAATTTTACAGGTCAGCTTTCAAATAACTCCTGAAGAACATATACAAACGAAGCTAGCTAGCTATGTGCCGCTAAGGTTCAGTAAATACCTGCTTCCACTGTGGCAATACCAGTCTTCAGTCTCTATCATGGCCTTTAATGTTGTTACCTCTTGTTCGAAATATGAACTACCATTTAAACACAAAAGAAATATTTATTCTCTCTGTATAAATTCAAAGCAGTCTCTTGGAAACAAAATTTATTTATCATTCTGAACTATCAATTGCCCTCTTGCCCTTTTACTAAATTAGCCTACAATTTTTGTTGTCTGAGCTACCGCAAAATGAAGGGAAACTAGCTAGCTAGAGTGCTAAACTGGTTGTTGTGACACCAAATCATGTATAAGATGATGTGTGCATTTTAAATTGACACCACAGCTGGAAAACTTGGAAGTGAAAGAAAAGCCTGCATTTTCAAAACACAAATGCTTGTGTTAGCATTGCCACAACAAATCCTGAGTCAGATTTAGCTTAACAGGAACTAATTAGAGGCCAGCAAAAAAGGGTCAATTCTACAAAATGTTTTCCCGTAAGCTGTTTGGTTTTGTTACATACAATTTAAACATAAAACAATAGTTCTCATTTGTATATTTCTTTTTTTTATTACAGTCCTGGATGTCATCACTTGCCACTTTTTGGTTTCATCACAGCCAGATTAGCTACATGTGTCACTTGACTTTTAATAAGAATCAATGGTTTGTTAGTATTAAGCTCTGATACACTGCAGATAGATCTGGGAGGTGCTAAGGACAAGCAGAGGGGTGCTTTTCAGGGGAATACTGCAGAGAAGGAATGACACGATGAGGTAATGTGCAGGCCCATGTAATCTCGTCCTCATACGGTCATGTGAAAGGCCTCACCAGCTGAATCTGATGTGCTGGAGCTCACACAGAAAACACTGCAGAGCCAGTGCTGCTTGCTGCTGGCTGATGGAGGGCAAGCAGCTGTAGAAAACAGCACAGCTACAGTGTCTGTATCAGGACCGTCCTTTGTACTGAGTCAGACGGCTGCCGATGAGGTCAGAGATTGTCACAAGATGTAGTAATTTGCATACTCACCCGCTGATCCGGGAGCAGCTTTTATGAACATGATCCAAGCGGTTTATGTAAGGGCTGAATCGAGTTTAGCTGGTCCTCAGTCAGGCAATATTCAAGCTGAGGCGAGTGACACTAACAAGATAAAGAAACATGTTGTTTGCAGCTACACTACATCTACAGAGTACTACAGCTTGTGACAGGAGAAACACAGAGCTGGTCTTCACAACAGAGCTTTAGCACATACAAGTTCATGCAGATTTATGTCTGGAAAGCAATACATAAAACGCCCATTCCTGTGCATGATCCAATGCTTTTTTTTTCTTCAAATCATTACGGTAATATTCATGATGAGTAAAGGAAAAAAAAATTGATTACTTTTTTTTTTTGCAGTTAATTTAATGTTGATAATAAAAAATACATCTACGCCACACTACTTCACTAAAAGTGGCAATTTAGAAGCAAAATCTCTAAATTTACATAATTTAATTCCCGTTCTGTGGTTTAAGTTCAAGCCTCTTGCTTTATGTCCTCATGCTTTGCTTTTTTCTGTTCCTGAAGGTGGTAAGATGTACACGACATTAACAGCAATACAAATACAACACACTAAATAGAAACTAATTATTGTTCAGATTTTTTTTTTTAGCCCTAAGATGTCTCAGAAGAACAAAACAGCATAATTCACTCTGAGACATAATGCAAGAAATTGTGCTACGGCAAAAATTCCACATCACAACAGTTTATGTTTCTGTTTATCCTTTTTTCCCCCCATTTTTTTCTTGTAAAGCCGGTTCAAATTCTCATAAAGTTTGAGCTACTTTTCATGCAGTTTATAAAAGGTGACTCTTTAACATCTATTGTTTTTTCTGTAGATCGAATTGAAAATGCCAAGTGATCATTTTTCTTTTCAGACAAGACATTTTGCTCAAGGTTTTTAAAGAAAAAAGAATACAAACAGTATCCTTTTTGGAAAAAGTAAAAAGAAACAATAAACAGAAGCCATTCAAACAGAATTTAGAGAGTGAGTAGAAAATAGTCTCTCAGTAGTGAAGTAGATATGTTTGACACAAAGAACAGAGACATCATAAGCCTTCTTTCAGTCCAATCTGATGTCATGTAAAATATTCTGTCTGAAAACTGTTGGTTCAACCTCATAAATAACACACAACTATTCAAACAGTGTGTAAAGCGGCCAATCCAACTTGCAGCACAGAGAAGTGGATTTGGCTCAGCTCAGCCAGTCCATTAAATTACACTGTGAAGTTGAACGGAAAACAAACAAACAAAGCTGCTTTACAAAAAAACCAATAGAAAAAATAGAGAGTGTAATCTTTTTCAATTAAATAAATAATAAAGTTCTCAAAGCAAAATAAATCCACTTTTTTTTGGATTCACACATACAGAACGCACAGTGATACACACAACAAACACACTCGCACCTCCACGTCTTTGTTTACATGAAACATTTAAAACCACCACTCGCTTGTTTTATCTCTTAAGGTATCTTTCTTGACCTGTTTTCTTCAAAAATACAAATCCTTTGTCCCCTTCGCTTCATTAAAAAATGACAACCGGTCACATCCTGAAGAGATGACACAACGCCCTTCCTCTTTTGTGTTTTTGTTTCGTTTTTGTTTTTGCTGGAAGTATTGCTTTAAGAAATACATTTTGGTCTTCTTTCCAGATGGTTTTAGTGACAAAATCTCTAATGGAAGCAGTTTCATTTTTTTTTCTCTGGGTTTCGAAAAATGGCATTCACGCTCATCATTGAAATCAAAAAGTAAAAGGAGCTTCTTTCAGAATTTTACGACACTACTTTCACCAAACAGCCTGCCCTCTAGAGGAATGTTGGTGTATTACAAACACCGTCCAGGTCTTCCAAGAGTGTGCTCTTCCTTTCTCAAGATGTTAAAAACAGGATGCGCGTTAGTATTCATTGTCTCTTTGTTTCTTTTTTCCATGCATGCACATCTATGTGGTTGGATGAGAGGTATAAAAGTGTGTGCCGGTGAATCTGTGACAACATAATTGTTCTGAAGCTCTCAGACGCAGATTTCAATGGGCGTGGCCACCAGCATGCGACCACCCGGCGAACTGTTTTCTCTCGGCATTCGGTCATAACTGTTGGTGGACGACACGGAGCTGTTGGTGGAGACGGACACAAAATGCTGGCCCCCACCTGGTTCGATCATCCCACCTTTAGCTCCGCCCCCACTACCCCTCTCCACCACAACTGGAGACAGAGGAGAAAGAGGTGACAGCGGGGAGAGAGGAGATAATGTCTGCTGCTTCATTCGCTCCACAAGGAGCTCCTCATCTTCTTCTCCAGACGAAGATGACGAGATGGTGCCATCCACCTCCCCTCGGACCCCTCCTCCTCCTCCTCCTCCTCCACCACCTCCCCCTCCTCCACCTCCACCTCCTCCACCACCACCACTAACCCTCTCTCCACCAGCACCACTGTTGCTGTTGCCATTGTTGTTGTTGTTCTCTGTGTCCAGCATCCAGGAGTGGCTGAAGTACCCAAAGACCTCCTTGACGGAGCAGCGGCGGTCCTGTTCCACGGAGAGCAGCCGGCGGAACATGCGGAGGGCCTGTTCAGTGAAACGCCTCCACTGGGACGGCACAGTGTTCGTCCTCCTCCTCTGCCAGCGGATGAATTCCTGGTAGAAGGAGTCAGAGGGTAGCGCCTTCTCCCAGGGGAAGTTACCGGTGAGCATACAGAAGAGCAGCACACCGAAGGCCCACACATCTGTGCTGTAATCCACGCAGAAACCCTCATGGCGGGACACGTCACAGAGCTCCGGGGCCGTGTATGGGATGGTACCGCTCACCTGAGGGGGAAGCTCAACATGTCAACACCAAGGTCGAAACAAGAAAGAGCTGGCAGTTAGAGACAGAAACGATACTCACTCTTTTCACTGGTGAGCCAGCTCGGCGTGTCATGCCAAAGTCAGACAGCTTGACCTTGCGGCACTCTCGGTCGAAAATGAGGATGTTTTCAGGTTTGATGTCCCTGTGGACCAGCTTCTTACAGTGCAGGTAGTCCAGAGCGATGGCTACTTGGTGCACACAACGCTTAGCCACTGCCTCAGGAAGACCAACCTGAAGGGACGGACAGAAGAAGATCAGAGTGTTATATGCAATACCTGTGGTGCTGTATGAGACGCAATCAAACATTTTCATGATGCATGTCGCACACAAACAGTAAAACAACACACAAACAGTAATGTGCATGAAGCAGATGCAAGCAGATGAAGTGATTTCTCAATGGACCTAAAACTTGAGTCCCATAAGCCAAACTTCTTTTTATTGAACTGTAAGACGCAGTAGGAGCCAAATCTAGTAAGAGTCTGCTTCTGCTCAAGAGTGAGGAAATCTCAAATATGAACGCTCGATGAAAACACAACTCAGCTGATGAAAATGATCAAGTGATGTAATTTAGAATACTTAACTACAGCAAGTAATTGCTTGTAAGTGCTACATGCACATTACTGTGTCCATTGTCCATTGGTGCACAACAGGAACTGTCAGAAACACTTGATTGCACCTCTAACATGCAACAATTGCACATCACAATGTAAAGGCTTTATTTGTTGCCACAAAATAATTCTTTTGTGTTAAATGTGTTGAATGTCTTTGATCTAATTTTAAAAGACACACTTTCTTATGGAAAACACAATAGACAGCTGACAGTAACAGACTATGAAACTTGATGATACACCAGCAAATGGAAGAAAAGGAGACAGAAATGTCATTTTCTCTATAAGCTACGTATAACGTGTTCGGTCTCAGGACTTTTTAATCTCATGTTTCACTTGTTCAGTCTGAATTTAGTGAAACTGGAGCAACGCCTTGGTTCGGGCAGTCAACTTAAGACACACCTAAAGTGGCTGATTCATTCACTAGTGGCTCCTTCATCGGCTGTTGGGCTACCTAGTAATTTCCAATTAAACTGTTCTACCCTATCTGAGCTTTACACACTCCTCAACACAAGGGTCTCTGACTGAATCAGTATTTGATAATATGTTACTTACAAGTGCAGGAATCTACATAAATACACTTAAAAGTACATAAAATACCTCCCTTTACAGCAGAAGTCTTTCACGAAGGTCCCTAAGTGAAGAGGCTTTAAATAGATATTACCATCATTTTAGCATCTTTAAAACAAGAAGGTGTGAGTAGGTGGGTGGGGTGTGGGCTGAATATTTTTTGAGAAATGTGTGTAACGATAGGTCAAGTGTGGGGTTAAAAATTAAATTTTTTTTTAATGATTTGTGAAACATCTTAGTGAGAGGAGGGTGCAAGAAGAAGAAGAACTGTATTTTAATGGAGTTAGCTTGTTTTCATGACATCAGATCCAACCACTTTGTTCTTGATGTAAAAGCAACGACGCAGAGAAGCAATAAACAGAGTAACAACTGAGATGGAGCACCTGTGGAGGAATGATATCGAAGAGGTCCCCTGCCAGAGCGTACTCCTGTGCGAACACGTAGTACTCGTCCGTCTCGAAGGCGATGCCGAACATGTTGATGATGAAGGGGCAGGGCGACAGGTAGAGCGAGATGCTGTACTCCCGCAGGAACGACTTCAGCTTGGTTGTCTTCTTCTTCAAGAACTTCAGTGCCATTTTTGTACCTATTAGAGCAAAATGTTACTTTAGATTGTTTTGCTTTCTTGCTTATTTGGAGCATCAGTTTATTCCTGTTTGTAAGTATGTTTGTGTGTGTGTATGTGTGTGTGTGTCCTCTCACCTCTGATCTTGTGGATTACCAGGTCCACCTTGCCGTAGGTGCCTTTGCCCAGCTCTCTGATCACCTCGTAGTACTTGTTTACCTCCAGCCTCTCCAGGTTCTGCGCCGCGATCAGCTGCAGCTCATCCAGGATGTCCATGTTGGCGCGAGATACCAGCGGAGAGGAACTCATTTTGGGGAAGGCTTTAGAGGACGGACTGGGGGGGATAAAAAACCTGGGACACAGTTGCTCAGGCAGAACAAGCGCAGCTGCAGCTAACACCTGGTGTCACTGTACAGAAACAAGAAAAAACACATTTAACATTATTAAGTGACTATAATTTTTATTCTTATCCTCGTTCTATCATTTCATTTTGATGATCACAATTCTACAGTCATGATTTCCTTGAACTATTGCACAATTTATCTTGGGACGTTATTCATACATCTCCCAAACAAAGAGATCATAATCGGTCTATTAGTTTTTAGCATTTACAAGACAAGGTTAGCATTTTTTATCAAAATGCAGTTTTTAAGAACGCTTAACTAGGGACAATATGATAAATACAAAATAAATAATGAATGATGATTAAGCAAAATAAAACAAAATATGAGAGTAGAAGTGTGTTTTACAAGAAGAAAATGCCTTTCAGTTACATTAAATGTCAGTGTCCAGAGTATGGAGGGCATTTGGCTCCTTTAGCATCCCTGTTTTCATTTCATTACACAACGAGTTGCCTGCAGATGTAATGACAATAAAGATGAAGGACAGAAAGATAACAACATGTACACTCGGACCCTTGTGGGGTGTAAATAGAAGAGTATGTTTGTGATATTTCTGTTGGTTTTCAAGGTCAGAGACGGACAACAAGCCGTCGATGTTGCAACTCACAGTCTGTTCTGATCTGCAGTGTGATAGTCACTGAAAATGCTAATTATCTGCAGTGAAGGCTTAAGTAATTCGAAATGCTACTCGCCAAGGGGGATGCCAGAGCTGAGTCACACACACACACAAACACACACACACAGCCGATAACAGTCCTTTCGAGCAAATCCATTCCCTGCTGCAGTGTGATTATTCTTAGTGATTGCTTTCTTTTTTTTTATTTTCTTAGCACAGACTGCCAAGTTCTGCCCGCTATGGATCCAGGCACATGTGGAGGAAATATAGGAGTTTGCACATGTACACACACACGCACAAACAGACTCACACGCTCATTACATAACCTGAAGTGTTGGAAAGCAGCCTCCTCTCCATCCTTTAAGGAGGTACTTGCGAATCTGCCTTCCTGTCTTCGCTCACAGAAAAACCAATAACACTTGGCCTGCTGTCATATTTATCATCAACACTTTTTCCCGTCAAACTAAACACAAATTACATAAATCTGACTTTCTCCCAAAAGTCCCCTGAAAAGAGTTAAATCTCTTTTCATCCTCTAGTTTCAGGATGCAGAAAATAACTAATGATGAGCACCGAGCAGCTGTGAGCAGACATAACCTGCTTCACTGCATGATAAGTCAGCGGCTATGTGACCAACACACACACACACACACACATACACACACAGAGCGGCATGCTAGTTAAAGTACCCTGTCATCCTCCACAGGCCTCTGTGTTCCTCTGTGGGAACGTAATCTTTTTTTGTGTGAAGCTGACAGGAAGAGCCGTTGACACCAGCAGGTGAGCAGCGATGAGTCAGTTTTGGTGCTAAATGACGGTGCAGAGAGGATGTACCGCAGCTCGCTCTTTGCTTTAAATAAAAGCCCTGAGACACATGTGATAAACACACACTCACACAGACACCCACACACACACACATGCACATAGGAGGGAGGGCAGGGGGTTGTAAACAGAGAAGGCCATTTGTTTCTGCCCAGGGTCAGAAGTGCTTACTGTAGCACTGCAGGATACATGCAGCACCACGTGTGTGAGTGTGAGTGTGAGTGTGTGTGTGCTCTGCAGAGAAACACAGATAAGATATTAATCCTTGAATATCTTGTTTAATTTCTTTTTTCTAAATCATCACAATCACCTCAAGGTGCATCGTATGACATTTTTAAATATTAGCTTGTTGTCAAGGGAACTGTGATGCTTCAGTGTTGCTCATGTTGGTGTTTTTGTCTTTTGGACTGTAAAAAAAAAGAGCCAGCTAACTGCGATTAACACTTCAGTTGGCATTTTCAGGCTCACACACAGGGTCAGAAAACATCTGTGGTTTGTAACTGTCATGGCCATAAGGCGGACTTTTATTAGGGAGCTTACAGCACAGAGATGGTGAGCTTCACACGTAGCCTCTGTAACGACACCAGAGCTGACATGCAACACCTAAAAATGGCTGCTCTATATACACCATGGAGAGGCTGAGTGATTGATCAGCCTGAGCTGGTGTTTCCATTGCTCTTGGGGATTAATAAGTGAAAACAACATGAAGAACAGACGTATTCTAGTTCTAGTCAGAAGCTTACATCCAGCAAAGCCCTTTCCACTGCAAAATGTTCTGCTTGGGTGATGATGTGATGATTGCTTTGACTGTTATTAATTTAAAATCTATAGTCTCATATTGAGTAGCCACAAATTAGACAAGGCAAACCTTCCTGTTGTCACTAAACAGCACAAAAAGATGTGAAGATGTTTTTTATTGGACTAAATTGCACTTTGTATCAAGTAAAAACCAAGATGCTTAATTAGAAGTCAGTTCCTACAGATTTCCGGATTTTTGTTCAAATTTCTATGTAAAGTAAAATCTGGCTATTGGCACTGATAGAGCCAATCAACAGATCATGCAGACTGTAGTCGTGTTCAAAATGTTATAAACTGTCTCATTGTTTTTATTAAATGTATACAGAATCCCTGTAAAATAGTGTTAATATAAGGTGGATTATCCCAGTGAATTAAACTCAGTTCCACTCTCGTCTGGTGGCCTTATTATCATTTCAGTGAGCGTATCTAGATCAACCATTTCATTTAAAGGCGTGTGATGACCTCTGTAAACTTCATTAACAATATTTAAGAGAATCTACTTCATTAACAGCTGAGAATACTGCTTGTGTGTGTGTAAGTGTACGTGTGTGTCTGCTTGTCTCCCACAAAGAGAGCTGCATCTGTATGTATATAGAAATAGCATTAGACTCACTGAATGAGTCATCAGATCAGAACAAACGTCAGCAGGTGGGGTGGAAGTCTGTGTGTGTCTGTATTTAAACAATGTTAATAAATGAAAGAGTCTGTATTTGGGCAAGTAAAAATGGACTTTGATTAAGTAGATTTCTGACCCAATTGCCAAACTGGGCAATTTCAAGCAAAGCAATTGAAAAAATTGCAATTAAAATGTGCCAAATGAGTTTTATGATGTTGCTAAAGTGGTTCAGCAAAATAACTGTGAGGAGGCTGAACAGGAAGACTGGCCCAACTCTCAGACATGGCAATAAAAGAAATGTTTGTTTGTATGCTACACAGCTTGTTTCTGCAGTATTTTTTGCAATAATCTAATATCCATGGGCTATTCTCACTTCCAGGTTGGCCTATAAAAGTGTTCATTCATTCTTGCAGCGCTCCATACACACCCATATTCAATCAAATCTGCATATTATCCAGACAATGACCTTCATCAAGCACCTACCAACAGAAGCAGGAGGAACTTCAGGAGAAACTTTAGAATTTGCATCAAAGATTTAAACTGAAAGGAAGGGCCGACATCTTTGGATATCCGATCCTCTGTTTGACACATCATTGTTATGCCTGTTACTAAATCTGAAGCCTTAAAGCTACAATCATCAATATTTTCATTTTAACAGTTGGTCAAATGTGCAGCTTTAAGGTGTCAATTGTAGAAACAGTTATCACTTAACTCTTCAGCTCTAGGGAGCCTTTTAAGTATATTTAGAGCTCATTCTCTTGCTTTGGCGACCAAAAAATCCACTCTCATTAACCAAAATGTCCAGACGCAGGCAGCTGTTAGCTAAAAAGCTCTGATAATCCTGCTGTACAGAACATTACCAGCACCAAACAGCAGATAAATGTAGCACCTAGCTTAAGTTGTACAGCCAGCAGCTAAAGCGTCTTATTTTGCCCTCAGGTTTGGTGGAGACTGAGAAGAACCACAAAGAGGGAACTTAAATCTATCTGGTGGCCAGAAACATCAATACAAATGGATGGTTATGACGCTCAACTGAGTATAATGCAGTTTTGCTAGCATGTGGTGATGATAAATCAATGTTGTGCCCAGCTTGGTCTGCAGCTTCTCTTTTGAAGCAACAAAGCAGATTATTAATTTGTGGTAACAGTTCATTGGGATAGACTTAAAACTGATAAAACAAAATCAATCAATAGATCACTTGATGATAATTATTGCTAGCTGCAAACCCAACTCTGTCTTAACATCTATATAACAATGATTTTCTTACAACTTTAAACCAACTGTTTTATGACAGTCTTACTTCTCTCCTCAGAACTGCACCTGTGAGTTCCCACAGGCTCTCAAATGCAACATTACTGAAAACACAAAAAACACCATGTTACTCTCAAATGACCACAAATCCAGCCCTCCCCTCCTCCTTCTGCCTCCTGTCTTGACTCTCCATGCCACCAGGATCAACACTGTGGGTATGGAGCTGAAACCAGGGGCTGCAGCTAACTAAATCCCAGACTGCTTATGCAACCAGTGGACAGAGCTGACCGGCCGAGCACATTCAGCGAGCCAAGGCGATGATCACAGCCACGTCCACCCCCGCTGATGCAGCCATACTGCCCTCGAACAATTAGAGCAACACCATCTTTATCCTTTTCTTCCATTTCAATGACCTTTCAGTCTTTCCTTATGCACAGGCTGCAAACACATTCCTGTTGAGCCCATTTGAGGAGCATCAGCAGCACAAACATTTAGCAATTAAATTCTTTGCACAAATAGGATTTGTTTTCTGTTTACAGAAAGCTGGATGATCAGAAGTGACTGACTGCTGTAAACACAGGTAATCAAAGCGTTGTTGGCTGCTGTGTGGAAGAGAAAATAATGAAGGAGGAAAGAGAGAGAGAGTGGCACACAATGTCAAGGACTGTTGAGTAGCAAAGTACCAGCAAAGTGTGTGTTTGTGTGTGTGTGTGTGTTTGTGGAGAAAAACGAGAGGTGTAGTGGCCAACATCCCTGCACCAAGAGACAAAAATACCAACTGACATCATACCAATGCAAATTTCCAGTTTAACAATTTTTTTTGACATCTGCAGCCTCTCTATAGATCAGAAATAATCATTCAGGCCTCCCCCTTGTGTAACTAACCTGTGACCTTGTAAAACAAATCCTGCAACCCAAAAATCATGTTGAAAGCCTTCTCATTAAAAAGGAGATAGGAGACCATCCCAAAGTCTGGCTTTAAAGGGGCACTCTGCTGATTTCAATCATTAAAAAGCTGTTATATAATGTTTGCTATTGCGCTGAAGGAGCTTTGTGAAGTCTTAGAAAATAACCCCTAAACAGTGTCATAGTGATGTCACCAGGGTAATCTCATCTTGGACTTGAAGAAAACAAATTTGTAATTTCAAAACTTGCGTTACAAGCTGGTTGCCTTTAGTTTGAAAGATTACACTGAGTGGCAATATGAGCAATTAACTGTTTTTTTCAAGCTAACGTCTAGTGTGGGTCACTACATACTATTCAAGCCAGGAGTAACAGGCAATAAAGTCAGGAAGAAACTTTCACATCAGACTATGAGATCTAATTCTGACAATGAACAACAAACGAGTTAAAGACAATAAACACTTTAGGGGAATAATTTAGTATTATGGGAGGTTAGCTTATTCACCTCAGACTTAGCTGAGAAGGTCAATGGCACTCTAAGGCTTGCACAGTAAATATGAAGGTAGAGCTAGCAGGGGTTAGCTTAGCATAGAGAAAGGAAGCAGAGGTAACAGGCTAGCTTGGCTGTGGCTGAAGGTTATTCACTGACCAAAACCTCAAATCTGATCTACTTCAGCTCCCGCTTTAACCGCTATGTTGCCAGGCAATCAACAGCAAAGAGTATGTGCAGCAAAAAAAGATACACATCTCCCTGTGAGGCTGCAAAAAGTTGTTTTTATATTTAGGTTGGTGCACAGATTAAATAAACAAGATTCACTGTTTGACTCAGTGTTCTTTAGGGGTGTTGGTAGGTGGAGGCTTTGACTCTGGACAGAGCTAAGCTAGCTGTTTTTACCTTATTCCCATCATTTAGGCTAAGCTAGGCTAAATGAACTGTCTCCTGGCTCTTATTGATACAGCCCTGTTATTTATTTAATTTACATGCTTTGTAACTGTACATTTTAAAACAGGGGTGAAAAAAACTGTCTTTACATGCTATACATACATATCTTCTATTGTCATTCAGCCTTAAATTACCACGATATGGTTTTTGGTTCATATTGCTTATTTGATATGACAGCGGTATTGATCTTCTTATCAAACTGGTGAGAAAAAAGAAAACAAGTGTAAAAAGGAATTTCCCACAATCCCAAACTCATGACTGTAAGGCTGGTCCTTTATTCACAATGTATCATAATAATAACCATATCATTTTAGCATTACACACATTCTTTGTCCAAATTATAGACCTCGAGCAACCTGTAATTTAAAACCACTACAAAAAAAATGGCTGTTTAAGGTTTTCTTTTAAAATCTATGAGGTTTAGTTTAATTTATTGCATATTGCATAGAAGTGTGACTTTTTAATAACAGTTTTATTATTTATATATGATTTAGCACACAATTCCATATTGCATACTTTACTATCCTAATCCTAACTCTAACAGCAAGGATGTTAGGCAGTGAAACTTGCGTTTACATGAAGCATCATTGTTTTGCTGTATATACGCAACATCAGAACAAGCTGTATTTTGATGCAAAGGGGACAAAGTTACCACCGCTGCCAGCGAGACGCCTGCTGGCAAAGACTGTTAAGCACTGGAGCGTCTATGTGACCTAAATTGAGATCTGTGACTCATCATGCTGGAGTGTATCTTGGGTTTGTGTGTGTGTTTGTGTGTGATGTGTCTGCCTTTGTGTGCCATCAATGAGTTTTAAACCCACTTTGATCAGCTGTGTCTTGAGCTTAACACACACACACACACACACACACACACACACACACACTACCAGACAACCTCCTACAGTGGCTGAGAATACATAACGCAACAGATTACTTTAAAACGAGTTATTTACAAGGTGATTAATGCCTACATTGCCTCTGCAAAACAATATCAGGAATTTTATTAGCAGTAGGTTGCTGTATGAAAGCAGTGCATCATGATGTGTGCAAACAGTTTGTTACAGCCCTTATTTCATCTAAGGAAGGCACAAAAACCAGTGGACCAGCATGAAACCAGCATGTGGACTGGCACTGTCAGGATGTAAACATTACGGTCTCTTATTATTCACCAGACATCCTCAGCCTCAGCTCTCTGTGGGGCTACGTCATGTTGGATCCCACCTGCAGTGTGTCCTCACACAGCACTGACTCTGAGGAAAATCACCATCACTTTGTGTTACAGAGCTAAGAGCTGACTGACAGGCGCACACACACACACACACACACACACACGCACACACAGGAGCTGCTGCAGATACCTGACTGCTCCCATGATACAGGATGCATGGTGGTGGTGGTGGTGATGGTGACTGGTAGGTGGGTGGGTGGGTGAGGGAGGGGTGCAAGAGGTTGTGTTGTTATTAATTACACAAATTTCACATAAGAGAAATTTCGCTGACAATCTTAAACGCTAAACAGCTGCGTTTTTGGTTGTAAGCTGTAAATAAATGGGACAACAACACACGCATCATTAAGGACCAATCACAGCATTGTTGTCAGTGTACGCTGCTGAACAGAATAGGCCTGATCGATTAATCGCTAAATACAAGAAAACAAAGTGTAATACATCCCAGTTATTACATGGACTGCTGTATGATTTAGTGAGTCAGATGCCGATGTTAGTCCGGATCAAGGTGAGAATGTATGCAGCGTCAGAACGGGTTTATTCCGCCACTCACCCTTCAGTTGGCTCCCATATGGGGGCTGTGGAGTCCGCCCTGTCAGCCCAGGCTGCTGGTAAACACACGGGATGATCTGAATGCATACTAAGGCCAGGTGAGCCGGGAGAAACGCCTGATCTCGTGGTCCTGTGAGAAGCCTCCGAACAGCAGTGTGTCGGCGGATATGGCACCGAGCATCCTGCAGCCCCACACGACTCTGCGTCCTATTGTCTCCGCATCGCTCTGTCCTTTAGGATGGGAGGAGAGGAGATGAGAGGAGAGGGGAGGCAGCAGAGGACAGGAGCGACAGCAGAGAGCGAGGGGGGGGCGGGGGGCTGGATAAGCCCTCCCCCTCCTCTCAGCTCTGGCCAATCGCAGCGCTGCTCCGCAGGGAGCCGCCGCTGCTCGCTGTCTCCGTACAGACTATGCTGCCTTCAGTGGCAGTCTGAATATGAAAACAGGTGCAGGGATGTTGTTCGTTAAATGCTAAACTGGTTGGCTGTAGGTCTTCTTGTCATGTCATTAACAGGTACAACTGCGTGACAGTAGGTAACTGTGACTAAATTTCCCGTGACGAAGAGAAAATTACTGAAGTGCATTTAAAATTACACATAAAATCAAAATAGCGCAGAAAATAATGTACATTGTAAAGTTTCATAAATATTAAAAAGGCCTATCTACATCTGCATCTTTCCTCCATATTTGATCAATCTTTTGTTTTTTACTTTATATCAAATGTCAATGAGAATAGTATAATCAATCATTTTATCCCAGGTAACGCTGCGTTTCATTTTGTCGCCTGTCTGTAACTTCCGGGTAACACAGAGAAATAGGAACATTTCAATACATCAATGGATATGAAGGAAGTCTGCAAACGTGACTAAAGGTAGGTCTTTTGTAAATAAAAACAGTAACGATTTACCTGTCCGTGAACATTTCTGCCTAAGTTGGGCAGAAGAGTTTTCACGTGTTATGGTGGATGTTTATCAATGAAGTAAACATATGTTGCTTCACAATATCATCAAACTACATTTTTTATTTTCAGTTATTTTATAGAGAGACATCCAGCGGCAGATTTTCATACTGTGCACTTAACTGTTTTAGTTTCATACTGCTTGCCACAACAAATCTTATCAAAATTGGAATAAGGTTGATCTGAAGAATGGCAACGACCACACCATTTGAGACCTATGATAAATGTTTGCAGCATTTAAATGTTTAGACAGTTATTCCAAAGAGACAGTATATACTTGAAAACTAGCAAGCAACGGCTTTCTTAGGCTAACTGTTGCCATAAAAAAACTTCTCTGTGCAATTTATGTCAGAACTCGTTTAAAGTCTGTGTAATGCCTCAAGAGTCAGTGCTGGGTCCTCTTTTATTCTGTTTCCAAATAAGGAAAATATTAACGTGTATGGAACAAACAGTCACTGTTAAACAGGTTCACAGTTCTGTGTAGAAGTTGATCCTTTCTGCAGTGCAGTCCACCATTAATTTTTGAGTTTTCTGATCACTCAGTTCAACATGCTGAATACAGATAAATTGATATTTTTAATGCAGCAGGAAGCCAATAAATAGTGGACATAACAGCTCACAAGAAGAACCGAAACCGGTGTAATATCCGTTTTAAATATCTAGAAATGTATGGAATATTTTATGTAATTTTTTTTTTCATATGACTGCATCAGCACAAAATCTCCACATGTAAGGTGTCCTGTTACAACATATTAAGGTGTATAAACATATTCTTATTATTAACCATAATGTCCTCTTTTGTTTATTTGCTAAACGTTTCTTTCAATGGCAGGTGCATTGAGCCGGTTACATGCTTTAATTCATAAATAAGTAGTGATCGGGAGGAATACCATCATACCTCACAATGATCTCAGATCATTGGACATATAGTGACTATATCTGCTGTGTCTCTAATGGGTGGAAAGAGGTAAAGAAAATCTTTATGTGATTTCTCCAACAGAATTTAAGACCAAAATCTATGGTTATTGATTTCATCATTGATTTTCAGATTGCTATTGATGGTACAGCCTACTATAGTTTCCAACTATTTTGTCTGTTTGTCAGCAAATAATCTAGTAGCTAGGATTTTTGAGGTGACCTTGATTCAAGTCTCAGGAAAGTGGGAACAGTTTTGTCCTTCATTCAAAATTTATTATGCTCATATACTGTCCTTATATTGACTGGTTTAAACTAGAAATCAAACATGTACATACAGTACCTGGACCAAGATGACCTCTTTATGACAACTGTACATATAGAACCTTAAAAAACACAGTCACTAGAAACTATTGTGCCCCAAGTTTGATTTTCTGGTTGCTTCAAGCCAAAAATCACTTCTTGACTTCTACTGGTGTCTATGATTTAAGAGTTCTGAAGCTGTATTTCACAGTCTCTGCCGAGTCCCAAGTCTAATAAAAATGTGTTTTTGTGGGAAAAGAGAACAAATAATATCACCTGCTAGTCATCTCTGTTCTGTCTCATGACTGTGGCTCAGTGTGAGTCTGTGTGTCTCTGATAAGACACTGGTACAATATAAAACACTATGGTCGACAACACTGCAGTTAACAGTGACCGAATCTGACCTGAGGATGTTTGTTTTTTTCTGTTAGGGTATCATATTTTACTATTTTTAAGAAAAGTATTGTTAGATCTTGTACGGCATTTAAAAAAAAAAAAATAGCTTACAGTTTTTTATGAGCTTTGGCAGCATTATATAAACAGCTTTACATTAAATACGCTTCATTCTGATCATAAACATCCTACAATTGGCACATTTTATGTATTTAAACTCTCAGTGACAAATTACCCATGACTGATTCTTTGTTAGAAAAACAGCCCTCTGGTTACCAAGTGGTTGCATCACAGGATGGAAATAGGGAGGTGCTGTCCCCAGAGGCTGTTTCTGATCCCTCCACCAACACTCATCACATGGGTAATAAGTGTCCTTTTTTGCAAGAATACTGTCCTACAGCAAGTACACACACTGAGGCTCCAATGATGAGGTTTAGAGACCAACAGAGGTCCTTTGGGTTAGTTTCACCAGGGTTCCAGGGAAGTAAGGTATGTGGAAATCGTCAGTACATTTCATTCTATTTATACAATGTGATGTGAGGTTGCTCTCTGCATTGCTGACCATCTGCCTTTTATCCTGTTATAAAGCAAAACAATGCTGAAATATTTCAGAATTGGCAGCTTTCTGATGCTCATTCAGACTTAAACTAAGCAGAATGTCAAATGGCCTTTCTCAGATGAGTAATAACAGGATCAAAAAAGGCCTTGTAAATGGTTAAGATAAGCGAAAGAGCTGTGCGAGCATTATAGAGATGTTCTTTTTACCAGAGCTGTTGAAGCACAGCCTGCTCACTGTGACAGTGTAATTACCAGGAATGATGGGAGCCTGGTAGGGATCTGCCCAGTCAGCTACGCTTTCACTTGATTTACCTTAAACCTCAGAAATAATCGCTTCATACGTCAGCAACGTTAAGGTGACAGAATCTCCCACTGCTAATGATGTACCAGAACTGTCTGTATGTTTATTTAAGGAATAATAACCAGCTGTGTGTGTTCACACACAGCAACTTGAGTCAAACTTACTCAGAGTCGTTCAGCTGACAGATCAAGGATTTATTTTCAAGGGAATGCTACAGTAAAGGTGAGGTAGGGGATTAAAAAAAGATAAAAACACAGTATTTCCACTGACCACTTTAAAAGTTAACATTTAAAAAAGCACATAGTAGAACACACAGCTGTGTGTAGTTTGTTAACAATAAAAATATTTTTTGACTAATGAAAAAGGAATGTGCATATTTTCCACATTAGCAGGCAAAATAATATTGGGAAACATGTAAAAGAAGTAAAATCAGTGCAGTTAAGATGAAAGGCATGTGAATGTTTTTTGAGCTGGTTAATATAGTGCAAATATCTCCACAAATATACAAAGAATCTATACAAACAGATAAAGTGCCAGGTCTTTGGTGTGGAGATGCTGAGCCAGGTTCTGAATGCGACACAGGCGAACATTCTGGGCGTCTCCGGCACAGTACACTCTGTATATGTGATAGCACTCCCTCTCTTTTAGTGCAAAGTCCAGCTCGTTGGCAGAGAGGTGGATGAATGACTTCTCTTTCTTTATGGTCGACTTCACCTCCACGTACACCACATTTGGTCCTCCTGCAGCTCCAAAAGTGAGCTTGAAGTCGTAGGGTTGGCCACTTTCTCCGCTCTGGTTGCACCACAGGACTTGTGCCGGTCGTCCTGGGTCGCTGCTGTCTCTCCAGTGACACAGGAAGCAGTTGACCAGCTGCTCTCCCCACTCTCCGATGGCGGCTACA
Organism: Ctenochaetus hawaiiensis; assembly: GCA_029783645.1. Lineage (NCBI taxonomy): Eukaryota > Metazoa > Chordata > Actinopteri > Acanthuriformes > Acanthuridae > Ctenochaetus > Ctenochaetus hawaiiensis. Next base: position 16,123,202 of record JAPZDY010000014.1, on the reverse strand, counting down.
TCCCTTGCATCATCAGACAACACCACCTGAAGCAAGCAGAAAGCAAAATTCAGAAAGGATTGCCTTCAAACCCTGAGAAAGCATCATGTATGGTAAGTTATCTCACAGAGGTGGGTCTCTGGCAGGTGAGCTCCATGTCCTCCAGTGTAGTGTGTGTGTTCCAGTGAGGGAAGTCCATGCTCAGAGGAGGACGGTGGTTGTCTGCAGCAGCAGTCCCCTGGAACACACCAGAAGGCACCACAGCCTCAGGGACGACCCTGAAAGATCAGTTGGGTAGAGAGAATGGGATTATGCTCAGAGTAAAGGCAAAATTCAACATTAGTTTTCTGCAGCCACTTTTATAGATTTAAGATGGTGAGGAGAAGAAGCCTACAGGCTGTTGGGAGCCAGCTGGTCGCTGGCTGTCTCAGCAGGTTGTACAAATGAAGGTCTGAGGGCTGTGGGTCTGGAGCTTTCCTCTTCAGCCTTCGCTCTGTCGGACTCAGCGGTCTGATTCTGCTGACTGCTTTCTGCATGACAGATGAGACCAAAAGGAAGAATTTAGCACAAAAGATCTGTGTAAGTGTTTTTGGTATCTTTTAAATTTTTACCAATGGTGTAAGGGTTTTTTTTTGTGCCACTGTGTCTTTTCTTAACACAGACTCAGAAATGTAGCAACTTGAAATAAGCAACAAGTCAGGAAATGCTCAGAAATCTAAATTAGTTTTAATGAGAGGGACCTTGTTTTAGTAGACTGGATTTGTTATCTTAAACTGCAGCTCATTTTAAAAGACTTCCACACCAAAGATAAATGAAGCAAATAATAATCCCCATAATCTATTACCAATCACCAATGGTGAACAAGAAGTTTGGTACAAAATTTTTAATTTGTGTAGCTTTAATATCTATATTTTGTTTTAGAAATGACAAGATTCATATGACTCCAAAGCAACATGATCAGTGGCAGTATGAGACGGATGTTTCTCGAATCAGTAACCTGGAGTTTGTGGTGCGTTGGAGGTCACAGCAGCACTGTTAGGTTGGCCTGGATGGACCCTCTGAGGTCCAGGCAGGTCTGTAGGTTTGCTGGTCTTTGGTGGCTGGTTTGCCTCATAGCTGCTGCTGCTGCTGCTGCTGGGGCCCTGGCTGATTCTGCTAAAGTTGACGTCCCTTTCTGGTTCTCTTTCCTTTGGCGCAGCAGGAGGTGGCCACATCTTCATGACGGCATCGACCACACCACTATCTGCATGAGCTGGTGCCACAAAGAAATTATGACCAATCAGAAATGTAGTTTCTTATTGTGTGATAATGAACACGCTAAAAGAACCATCTTTTTCTCAGTGTACCTGTGCGACTGGCCCCTGTATTCTGTATGGATGCTCGGGGAGGCCAGCAAACCAGCGTCTGCTCCCCATCCTCTTGTGCATGGCGAGGAGGCTCCTCTGAGGTGTAGCTGGAGGAGTGACTCCTCGACAGCACTGAAGCACAACATTTTCAGTTAGTTAAAACCAAAGCAGAAGAAGAAGAGATTGGATAAACGCTGTAAAACACCAATCACATCTAAGCCTGTTTTATACCATAGACAGAGATTTGAGATGAAAAAGTCTTTTGATCATCTTAATCCTTGCAGATGTGTGAGTGCGTATGTGCGTGTGTGTGTGTGTGAGTTAGAAAGTGTTTGTGTGCTCTTTGCTGCAGTGAGGGATCTGCTCCTCTCGCTCTTTGAGCCTTGGCAACAGCTGCTCTTTTATGTCGCCACACACAACAGCGAACAAACCCGAATTAGCATATGTGAGAAACGCACCAGTTATCCATCTGTGTGTGTGCGTGTGTGCGTGTGTGTGTGCGTGTGCAAAAAAAGAGAGTGTTGGTGCAGGGCTGAGGCTGAGAAGAAAAAATACTTTGGATATTATGAAATGATAATGGAAACGAGGGCAAGTGTCACAGAGAGAACTGGAGAAACTGCAGATGTAAGATGTCAATTTCACAAAGACAGAGAAAGAAGCAGCGAGCTGTTGGAATTCATCTCATGCTCCAGTTAGAGCGCTGACTTACATGCTGGTGTTCTGCATCAAACTGTCGTTCTCTCACACACTTCAGACCTCATCACTTTCACTTCTAACCTTATATTTTGCTGCATGTGTAAAAGGAAAATGTCCAAATCACTTCACCTGGACTTAACTTTGCCCGCTCCCAAAGTCTTAAGTCTGTGTAATGTGAGATTGAGTTTGTGTGAAAAGAGCAGGTCATTGTCCTGAGGAGTTAGCTGCAAGCAAGCGAGTGTGTTGATGTTTACATATTGCTGCTGGATAAAGATCGAAACGCTGCAGCTTTCTTTATGTGATCGGATCTAAGAACACTGAGTGCAGCAGCTCCATTGTTTTCTTCTGCTCGCTTGTATATTGCTTTGTTTTTTGTCAAAAACCTCATTAAAAAACATAAATTAGCCAGACTGTTACACTGGTTGACGTGTTTCTTCATTACAGAGACTCTGCACTATGTAACAGAGTCACTGTGCTGACATCAGCTGAGCCAATCGGCTGTTATCTGTTAGTCATATCAGAACAAATCAGGCTGGAGCAGCAAAACCTCCGACAGCACTGAACCGAGCCGTGTTTGTTTTGATGCTTAAGAATTCTACTTGTCATTTATAACAGGAGGAATATTCTATTGCTTCTGTCAGAGGTAGTATTGCCTTGCTTTTGGTGCAGTGGAACTTTCTTGTGAGTCCTCCTTACCTCTCTCCAGGTTAATATCTGGTTTGGGGGGCTCTGGGACCTCCCACACCTCCTCCCCACTGGGCAGCTCTCTGACGTCCTCCTTCTGTAGGAATGTTCTCAGGGATTCTGTGTACTGCAGACACAAACAGAGTTAATGACTGTGTTGTTTATCTGCACCAAGGCTGAGATCTAATTTTGATGTAGGATATAACTTCTGTTAGATTAAAGATCCTCTTACTGCTTTAGCGGAATTTTATTATCTAGTCTATAAAATTTGCCTTGCTCTTTCAGAGGGGCCTCAAACAGAAACTGAGAATTAACATTCAGGATAAACAAAAAGATCTCCTGGATGAGCGAAGACCAGAGCTGAGCAGATTTGGGGTTTTTCCTTTCAGTTTCTCTCACCATCAGAGAAAGTGGCAGACGTTTCTGACTTTGTTGCTTTAGAGACGTTTTATCTGTTTAAAATGCTGATGAGCTAATTATCATATAGTCAGTGAGTGTTTGATCAGTTCCCTAAAATAATATAAAAGTTTAAGTAATGAGCAGATATAATAATTCAAGAGGCAGATTTGGACTTATTTTATGCCTAAGCTTCTCATTTCTGCATCAGTCACACTTGAGTGTGTTAAATGGGTGCTGCGCCTCAGAATCCCATCATTAAAATCTTTAATAAGACTGTCAAAAAATTCGTTTTATTTACTTTGGCAGATACAGACACAAAGACTTAATCAAACAGCCGTGTCTTCTCCAGATTTCAATTTCAATTATATGACGCATCCCAGTTCTGCTTCATGTCCTAAAAAAAGCTGCCGCACAAAGAAAACCACACAAGACAGAATATTCAGCAGAGGGATCATGGAGGCCTGATGTGAGCCCTGTTAACCTTTTGACTCTCTGACTGTATAGAGTCTCTGCTGCTGTGCTGCTCCACAGAGATGAGAGACAAGTTGCCATGTAATGTAAACGTGACTCCCCCCCAGGGGGGGAAAACAGCCTATTAGTTCTAGCTATGCTCAGCTCTGCGGTGGTGGCCGTTAAGCGTGTTAAACGTGATAGAAATAGTCAGAGAATGACAGTGTGACCGTGAGTGAGGATGTGGATTGGTGATCGATGTTTAAAGGGATCATATATCACTTACACTGAGTGAGGTTATCAGGCCGGTCAGGAAAGGCATCAGCTCTTTTCTGTGGCTGCTCTCTGTGCAGAACAGTTTCACCAGCTCCCTGAAACACACACACACACACACACACACACACAACAGAAACAGACAAACACACAAACAGAATTACCAGTCATTGCCTGCATGTATATTTAAACACATACAAACATAACTCACATAAGAGTGAGTATCAAATTGATTTTATCACAGTTCTATTATTCTTTATTCTAATACTTGCTTTCTTATTAACTGAACCATATCAATTATAGAAGTGAGCACCTTTTACAATTTGGAGGACACATATCAAACTTGATCTCTGATGTGAATTAATCTGATGCCTTCGCTTAGACTGCACAAACATCTTAATCATCAGTTATACGTAAAGTAACATGCAACCTTGGAAAAACTAATTCAGTGGCCCACTATGACTGGCATAACAAGGGACACAAGACTGTGCAAGGGACATGAATGGCAGATTCTCCATCTGTTTAATAAGGTCACTGTTATATGTCCTCAATTAAAAAGACATTAGCATCCCTATTTAAATAATTTCATACTACTTTATACTACAATACTTTATCAGTTTCCAAGTTCTCAAATATCAACCACTGTTTAAGCAGGCATGTAAGAATTTTCCTTAATTAACAACCTGTTCGTTGGATCCTCTCCCTTCTTGGGTCATAAAGGAGCTCTGGCCTACACTTGGCCCGTATGTTTTATCCATTTTAAATTATTCTCTGTCTTCAGGGGTTTTTCCAGCGTGTTTTAAATCAGCAGTGGTAAAACCGTTACTAAAGAAGCCAGGACTAGATGCTGAAACACCATCAAATTACAGACCTGTCTCAAACCTTGCTTTTTTATCAAAAGTGTTTGAGAAAGTGGCGTCAAAGCAGCTGGTCCACTATCTGACAAAAAATGATCTCTTTGAGCCTCTTCAGTCTGCTTTTAGGGCAAATCACTCCACTGAGACTGCACTGATAAAGGTGGTAAATGATTTGTTATTGAATGCTGACTCTGATTGTGCTTCAGTTTTATTGTTGTTGGACCTCAGTGCTGCTTTCGATACGGTTGATCACTGTATTTTAATTGAAAGACTTGAAAACCATTTTGGCATCTCGGGCAAGGTGCTGTCATGGTTAAAGTCGTATCTATCTGACAGATCTCAATGTGTTTTATTTAATAATGTCCTATCTGAGCCTTGCACAGTGAAGCATGGGGTTCCTCAGGGTTCTGTTCTGGGTCCTCTGCTTTTTTCACTGTATCTTGCACCACTCGGTAACTTATTACATTCCTTTGACATTGATTTTCACTGTTATGCAGATGATTTGCAATTATACATGCCTTTAACA
>JAPZDY010000014.1:16101952-16117892 GCA_029783645.1 Ctenochaetus hawaiiensis | reverse complement strand
TTTTTTACCTGTACAGCACTTTGACTGAAAGCGCTTTATAAATAAAGTTATTATTATTATTATTATTATTATTATTAATTATAAAAGCAAAAATATGATTTAAAAAATAACAAAATTCTGAATATCAGACATACAATGACAGCTTTAAATAAGGTACTGTGCATTTTCGATGGACACTCCTCTGTCTCTAACACAGAGGTACTCCATTACCAAACCCTAATGTTTTGGCTGTTTTTCCTGCTCAGCATGGTTCTCATTCTCTCAGTCCCAAAGATGGGAAAACTGGATACTTGGTGAATAATAATAAACCTTAAGGTGCTTTCACAACCTTCTGTTGGTTTTCTGTTGTTCAGCTCAAAATTTCCTCCACTGAGGAACTTTTCATGTCAGATGTGCGAGTGTTTAGAATATTAAGGTGGTAGTTTGTGGCAAGAGGGCTGAGAAAATGTTACTGATTTCACCTCTACTTTATAAGTAGAACAAAATCAATAGTTCCTTTTTCATTTGACTTCATAAATCTCAGTTTTACATTAACTTGCAATGAGAGAAGATATTGACACTGTAGACTCTATGAATATAGTTTTGTCTAAGAAAGTAAAAATACTTTGGAACAGTACTCTTCACATAAAACTGCTCCAGTGGAGTTTTTGCCTGTCAAAGTATTAAAGTCCCGTGAGGAAAAAGATGTGTTCTCAATTGATTTTGTTTGATTGAACAGAGTTTAAAAAAGATGATTTGATTAGAAAGAATTAGTCTGACAACAGAAGTCAGAGTTGGGACTCTGAATCACACACACACACACACACACCTGCAGATGTCCAGCTTGGCTGAGAGGTGATCTTTCTGGATGTAGAACTCCTTCTTGTCCTTCAGCAGACAGTTGACATCCTGCAACTCCACCAGCTCACTGTCAGCAACTTCCAGCTGGTAGCGAATGTACAGCTTACCAACCTGTAAACCATCAGACAGCAGCTTCAATAAGACATACAATATATGTGCCGAGGGTCTAACAGTGTACTTAGGGATAGTAATTATCGTTGTAATTTGCTTACACTATGGGGTTATACACACGATACTGTAAGCAGAACACAACTATAAATACTTGTGTGTGTATTTAAGAGAGAGTGTATGTGTTAGTGTTCATTTTCTTTCATTGGTTTGGTGATCTTAGATAAATCCACTGCTGAGCTCTTATTCACTATTACAAGGCAATCCCTGTGATGACTGCATAATGAGCTCCTACCTCATTAATTTAGGTTCCAAAGAGCCAATTGAATGACAGGCTAAGTGTAATTTTGCTCTGCACTTTCATGTTAGTAAATCCAGCTTGACAGGGTAACAACCACAGAGAATAAAGAGGTGCTAAGAGAAGAGAAAGTTCCCTTCTGTTGATAAGGTCTTAATGATAAACACTTTATTCAGTGGGGAGAGACGTCAGAGGTTTGGCCTAAAAAGGGCCTCAGTCAGACAGCAAATCAACCAAATAAGAAGCCATCTCCAGCTTTTAAACTCTACAACAACGTGATCTTCTTACCTGTCCGAAGTAAAGTCGTTTGATTTTCTCTCCAATGTTGTCGTCAATCAGCTCTTGATAGACTTCAGACAACTCATCGTGGTGGTAGAGGAACCTCTGGATGTAGGGTATGATGGAGCGCACCAGGGTCTGCATGGACGGACAGGGCCTCAGGTTCTCAGTTTGAGGCTCAGTCTTGACACACTTGGACAAGAGACGGATCCCACAGATCTCCAGGAACAAAGATCTGTACTCCTCTTTGAAGACAGGCTCAGTGTTTGTTCGTTCTTTCAGAGCTGGCAGGTAATCACAACAAAAGTCAGGGTCTCTGTTTTAATTTGTGCAGGTTATATTTGTGCAGTTTTGTACTTGATTTCCATTAGGTATTGTCAAAAATATCAAACATTCACTATAAGTAAAGAAAACTAATAGCAGCACACCAGAGTTCCCAGCCTTGTTTCTCAGAGTCTTCTTCTCTGCTGGTGGCAGGTTGAGCAGACAAATCTGCTTGTAAGGTTTGAAGATCTTCTCCAGCTCTTTGTTGTCAGCAACCATGGGTTTGCGAGCCAGACTCACCCAGCTGCTATCCTTGGTGGGGAAGACCCTCTTGTCAGACACCATACCTGCACACGAGGCAAGAAGGACAGCAAGGATCAATCAAAGGCCTTAGTATGGCTTTCTATCTCTGAAGGTGCTCACTTTAGCTTTTTATGAACACAGTTATATTTATATTTAGTTACTATGTTTACACTCACACTGATTTTTCACCATGATGAATTTTACAATATTTTGAATTTGATACAGGTCATGTCAACAGACCTTTCCAGTCCTATACTCCAAATGTAGCATTTTGTAATGGGGTCTTGTGGTAATAGCCAATATTATTTGGGTTTTAAGAGATTTTTTTAGAGATTACATTCTTTCATTACGTACATTCACAGAACATGTTGAATGCAGTTTGAGACACACAGCATTTTGCCTTTTTACGGTAAGCTGTGTAAGACGTAAACAAACCAACTATCTAACAGTTTGCAGGACAGGTAGCGATTTAAACATGAAGAAAAGACCACATTTCTGGTCAGAAAGAGAGAGACATACTTTAAAACATCAGGGACTTGATATTAACAGCTTATTTTATGTACAAGTGTTCAGAATAGCATTATTGATATGTGTAAAGCAATTTCATATTGCAGTGACAAAATCCTTCCAGTTGCTTTCAAAACATGAGCCACATTGACAGGCAGTGAACGATGCTGGTTTGCGGCAAATATTTAGGAGTAACTTGTAACACCAATGGTAAACTGAAGCCAAACAGATACACAGATTAAAGAGGTAATGAAGGTTGGGTTGTCTTTGCAACATGAGTGTGCGAGCATCACTCACCCTTCAAGGTGGAGCAGTAACCATGATTGAGTTTGGGCTGACCGGTGTTTTCGTGGTCACCAGATCCTGGAATTTTACACTTACGAGCTGTAAAAGATTAAAAAAACATATTTTGTTATATTTAAAGTCGGGAAACAGAGTGATAATGCAACAAGTCCAAAGACAGAAACATAAAAGACAGAAACATAACAGTTGTTTAGCGGGAAGACAATGATCTGCAGACAGACGGGACATAAGGAGTAAGGAAATGTGCAACAGGCGGATGAGAGACTGTCTGGAACAAATGACTGGCAATCTAAATGTCCTTACCAAGAGTGGCATAGAGCACCGACACATCCTGTAGCACCTCAGCATTCGGTGTGGGAGATGATGAGCAGATCAGCTCCAACAAACCGACATACTGTTTCATACTGGGACTTTTATCTACATTCAGCAGCTATACGTAAGAGACACAACCACAGACTCATGAATATTGTGCATTAAGAACAGTGAAGTTTGATCTTAAAAACTGGCTATTAACAGTAGTGAACAAAAGACACAGCAAAGTACCTCCAGAGTACAAACATTTCCCAACTAAACTCCCAAAACCTCAGATTTATCTTGGTATGTGAATTAGAGACAATGTACTATGTCCTTAACAATATCTTTTTAGCTGTAAGTAACAGACAGCTCATTTTTAGGAAAACAGTATGAGAGCAGCATACTTCGAAGAACTCTCTCATGCCTTGCAGTGGGCTGTAGAAAGGAGCCAGGAACTTGGGCTCCTGGACGAGGCTGTCGGGCTCATGAGTGAGCCGTTTGTAGCGCTGGAACATTTCAGTCGGGTCCCTCCAGCACACCTCCTTCAGGTGGTGGAAACGTCCTGCGCGCCAGTCGCCATCTCGCCTGAGGACCAAAACTTGAATTGTGGTGACAAAATTTTGACTTGAATCGAGAAAGCCATGCTGATATTGCTGACGACATACCTGCTGTACTCGACAAAAACAGCTGGGTTATGCTGGAACAGCTCCCTCAGGCTGCCCGGAGGACAGTTTTCATGCAGATAGGTATAGATGCTGTGGATGTGCTGTACTGTGGAAGTGAAATACGCTCCCTCGAACTCATCCTCAGGTAGCGTCTGCCCCTGGTCATCTGCTTCTGGTTTGACACACCATTGCTTCAAGTAGGTAATCAGGACATCCACTGAGATACTTTGTCTCATTCCTAATAGAGGGGGCAAAGACAGTGACAGACAGATTGTCTCTTATGCAACAAACTGGCTCAAAATAATCTGCAGTAATCACTGGATAATCAAAAATTACAGCTACGGACAACAGAGATCTACTCTATGGCAGACGCATTTTTACCCAGAACTTTGCTGAACTCGCTGGGGTTTATGTCCACATAACAAACATGAGTCCCCAGCAGGCGGGTGACCTCAGGTAAGGGCAGGTACACTGAGTTTGGACGTAGGTACAATCTCTCTCTCTGTTCTCCTTCCAGTGGGCGATACGCTGGTACCCATTCAAGAGAAAGCAGGGACAGGTAGAAGGACGACTTGGCGCTTTTGATTTCTCGTCCATCACTGTCAACCACATGAGCTGTGAGGTACTGAGAGTATCTGTGCCTGGAACAGATCAATACAAATATTTTAACAGCAAGCAGAGGTAACAGAAAAGCTACCAGCAAAAATGACAACGTCTCTTTGACAGGATGTATTTAATATATGATCATAAAACTTCAGATTAATTACTATGCAAGCTATGAAAGCCTCTGCAGTTGTAACTCTGTAATCTTGATGCCAATTGTGACAGCTCAACCAAACTACAGAGCTGTGTGGCCTACATTCCTCTGCAGAATATACAGTGCTCAGCATCACCGCATCACGTGTTTAATGCTCAGAGTTTAATGGCCTGAGAAATTATTATTTACGCTCTAAAGAAAAATCAGCTTGTGTCAAATGGAGCAGTGTAATAGATGACAGTTAGGCTTCACAGAGCTTTGGATTTAAAGTAGCTTTAGTGTCTGTTTGCTCAGTGACAGCTGGACAATCCTCCTCAGTGTTTTCCCCACCTTTAGTCTAGTGTTTTACCTTCTTAGTGAGAGTAGGTATAAAAATCCTAGATGTATAGATTTTGTTTGTTACACAGCAAGGTCGTTTCAATTCAAGAGTATTTACTAACAACATTTTTTGCTGATTATTTAAATGGAAGGCAGATTTAAGGAGGTGGGAAAGGGCAAGAGAGGAGAATGCCTGACACAGGAAGACACTTAGGTGGAAAAGTAAAGAATACTGCAGTAACCTAAAAGATGCTTTCTAAAGTTATTACACTGGGCTTTCTGTAAGGCAGGACAATATTGAAAGTCAACAGAGCAGCAGCTTAGTTGACCTTTCTGTTTCCCTCGGTGCCTTCCTGCATGAATCTGTTTTAATGGCTTAATGGCTTCACAGCAAGTTCATTCGAGTACATTATGATGGAAGCAGCTCTTAATACTGATCGGGCAGGTCTGTTACATTAAATTAACTCACATTTCAATTTTTCACAATTAATTTAATCACTGATCATTATGTTTTGCTGATGACATTATGTCTTATTTAAAGATCTTCTACGGACACACTTAGGTACTCTGCTATGATCCATATTTTGTTCAACACAGTTCTTCCACATAAAAGAGGGCAACTTTTACTAATATTTATCATGCTGGTCGAATGCATGCTTGTGGTTCCAAAACTGTCCTCACTTCAAAAATATTTCAAGTTATAAAGCACATTTCTTGTGCTCCTTTGCTTTCTATATTTGCGCAAAACATGTCAAGTCTTATTAAATATCCCAAATAAAGTATAACACTTTATTGGGATCCATCGGGATTGTTGCTTGTTTGTCATTGATGCAGGATTAAATTCTGATCATGCTACAATAACAGAATAAAAGCCTGCTTGGAATATGCAATTCATTACATATTAACTATGGATGTATTTTTATTTGTCTCAAGGTAAAATATTTTGTGGACTGTTTCAGCTGTTTTTATCTCTATGTGGTAAGACAACTGAAAAAGTCCACTGATTTTAATCAGTAATCAGGTAAATTTAACATGACAGTGTGTGTGCTGCTGTATAATGTTTACCAGTAAAAGTTTGTGAGCTTGGCTGACCTCCTTACCTGAACTGCTGTCCTCTGCTCACACTCATTTCTAACAGATGGGGCAGAACTAAAAGCAACTAAATCCAGATGAATAATTCCCCAGACAGATCTCCCTGGTAACCCCAAACAAAAGCCAAACAAAAGGCTGATGTGTCACTTTTCTCTCAGGGACAAAATAACATTAAACCGTCTAATGTCCCCACTTTACCCCTGTAAACACTTAATGGTCACAAAACGAAATGATGGGAGTCAGAATCTAACCCTAACCCCTACAGCATTAACCTCAGCCATCCCTGGTTATTATGCTTCCTCAACACAACAGACACCCAGCAAATGCAACTGCTTATGACAGACATGTAAGTGAATATGTGTGTGAGCGTTACCCAGTATCCCAGTTGGTCACTAGCAGCTCCAGCAGGGCTGTTCTCTGCTGCAGGAGGATGGAGCCCGGCAGCTGGGCTGTGGCCAGGGTATGAAACTCCTCACAGGGAAAGTCAGCCAGCACACAGCCCTCCCCCGGCTTTAGGTTCCATGATGCACTTTCCGCTGACCATGGACTAGAAGCCTGGAGAAGGAGAGATGAAAAAATAGAAAACAGAAAACAAACTGTTACTAAACTAGATAGGACTTTTAATTAAGCCATTAAGCTGCAGTAACATTATATAGGGATTAGTGTGTTATATTACTGTGTTCTTTTAGCTGCATTGAAAGTTATGCAGGAGCAAAAGCGTGGCAGACTGTAAACTTCACACACCACAAAACTGGGATGAACATAGCTCTCAGCACTGCTGATACATATCAGAAAAGCAGGGTGAATTGCTGAACCAGGCGCTGGTAGAACCTCCTCCCATTATCCAATGCTGTGACTCTTCAGCTGACAGCACTGTCAGCATCCAGGTTGCAAAAATGCTCCAAAGAGCACTGTGATATCTTAACTGAACTGTGTGCTAAATGGCCACGTAAAAAACTGATAATTTTACACCAAACATGATGAAAAAATGCTTTAAATGTCAGTCTACATAAGACTCATGAAGGCTGTTATAGGATTAATAAACTGAAGACACCCTCTTTAACTGTTTTCATTGTCTTTTGTAAAGTGTTTTTGGCACCATAAATAAACTTTGAGTTTTCTCCCTGATCAGCCTCTTCACACATTGATGTTTTAACACCAAACAAAACACTGCAATGTTCAAAGCAAACAAGAAATTCTGCCACTATATTTATGGAATTGAAAGTGACATCATTTAAAAAAGTCAGTTGTTTGTACTGCATCTAATGTGCTCAGTATTTTTAAGAAGAAATGACATAAGTACTAGATTTTTCCCATATTACATGAAAGCAGCACGTCACACTATGACTGATGGTATCATGATGAATCCGCATACGATCCCTGTTTGCTGCAGCAGTGGCTAAAACAGGCATCTGGAATGTCTGACATGCGAAAGCTCAGCTCTGATCGTGACACATCCCATCACTCACCTGCTCTTTCTGCTCACCCTCAAAGCACTTATTGATCCCTCTAGCCCCGGGGTGACTCATAATGGTTAATATCCTTATCCTTTAATCACTACCTTTTTCATCATGATGAGTCATAGTTAGTTTGCAATGCTGCATGTTTCGGGAAGATTGTGCTCTGCCTCTGGTGTCCATGCAACCAGTAAATATTGTGTCCTCACACGTCACATCCAGCGCCTTTATGATCCCACAGGGCTCATATGTGGGGCTGTCATGACTTTGTTGTGGCCTCATACACAATTGCATTTTTGTGCTATCTAAACAGCTGAGGTAAATGTTCAGGGAAGTTCTCCTCACCAGTTCTTCAGCAGTGAGTGTTTGTCTCTCTTTGCGGATGATGAGACCGTCTCTGACCCCCAGTCTGCTGAATAGCTCTCTCCATCCAGCTACATCTCCGTCTGTCTGCACGTAGCATGGACTCAGCAAGACCCAGTCACAGCCTGGAGAAGAGAGAAAGCAGACAGACAGCAGGTTAAGTGTCTACAAGAGGAGAAACAATAATGAAACTCCTCACTGGACATGTGAACCTGGGCAACAGTCAAACAGTTAAGAGGTAACGATGAAAAAGAATCAAAGAGAAACAAACTGAAGGGTTGAAGAGCAAAGTTTTCCTTTTGATTTCAGTTTATTGTTAAATCATTAATGAAATGTTAGTTTATTTAGTCAAAATCACAGAGTCTGCTGCGCAGTTTTACAGCCAGCAGGCATATTACTACACTGTTTATCCATTACAAAGAGACCCAAAGCTTTCAGAGTTTGTGCCAGTGGTGGATGGTGGAGCCAAAACCTGAGAGGGAGAATTCACTATCAAAACAATCTCCATAGTAAAGCCTGACATTTAACAGAATTAAACATTTATGCATTTTACAGAGATAACTAAAATGCAGCAAAATCTTCTTGGAGGAGAGAATCAGCAACAGTAGGTTTATGATTTACAGCGACAAAAGTTGGAAAAGGTTGGCGCTAGAAAGGACCAAGATACAGGGAAGGGACACTCTACCAGTAACTTAGTCCTTACATATTATCAAAATATCAAAGATGAAACAATGTGAAGCAAACAAACAAAAAAAAAAAAACTCTTTATCCATTGTGGTTTTCTTAAGCGTAAGGATGGCAGATACTTAAGTCAGGTAAGACTAGCTTAAACACAGGCAACTACCAAACATATAATCAAACAGTTTAAATCAAAAACAATTCCTCCTCTACTCCTTTAATTAAACAGTTGGTAAATTATCATTATTTCATGTTTAAGTTTAAGTATTTATTTACCTTTATGCTATTGTGATTGCGTTTGCTACTGGGTGGCAACTGTTGATGCAACCAGTCACAGTATAATGTCCCCATCTGTCTGCCCCATCTACTCTAACACCAGCCTTTGGAATAATATTACCACTGACAATAGCAGTGATATAAGACAGGTTAGCACATGTTTTTCCCACAGAGTTTTTTATATATTTATGTAAGGGATCAAAGCTGGTCAAGGCATAGTTTACAATAAATGACTTTGACTAGTTGAGCAATTTATTAATTAAGTTAAATTAATTAATTGCATATTAAAAAATCAACATAATAACTTGTAGATTTATTGACAGTGGAAATAATCATTAGCTGGTAACTGGCAGCCGTAAACAGGCTAATAGCAGTGATGTAACCCCCCCATCAGCTGTCACACACTGTATGTTATGTAGAAGGAGCTACTCTTAACAGGCTAAATATACAGGCATCACCTTTAAAGTGGAGCATAAAGTGTGTTTTACAATATAATTTGTAAAAATAGCATATACTTAGTAAAATTGTAGTTTTAATTCATAAGGACTCATTATAATATGTTAGTAGTTTTCCTTTTTAATTTCTAAGTTAATAGTTTGAATAAAGAAACACATTTTGGGGGTCGAAGATGTTGGTGCTCTAAGCAAACACACACCAAAGCACACACACACACAAAGGAAAGAAACGTATACGAACCCATACACATATACCAGCATATACAAAGCTGATATCTGAAACGTAACCATAAGAAAAACAAAGATGGCAGCTGGGGGTAGTAGCACACAAGTTTTGGTAATTGCTTTGATTATTTTATCTGGCTTTTAAAAGCCAACATTTTCATTCATTCCTTTTTCAGACACTGTGTGTGTGTGTTTGTGTGTGTGTGTAAGTGTTAAGAAGTGTTCTCTCATACCAGGCAGCCTCTTTGGCAGGTCGATGTTGCCGTACTCTTCAGAGAAGTGCACCCTCTCATTAGCCGGGCACAGCAGACCCCTGCTGGTAAGGACGGGTACTGCAGTGTCTGAGTACTCCTGGCTAGAGGAGGAATGCTGCTTGATGAAAACCAGGTAGCTCACCACCACTGCCTCGGGCTTCGTCTTATGATGGAATAAACAGGGGAACAAAGGAGGGAGGAAAAAGAGGGTCATCAAGGAAAGAAAGGCAGAAAAAAGAAGGAACATTAAGCCAAATATAAAGGACAATACATTTTCAAGTACCAAATCTGCTTCATAATGTGACCAGAAAATCACTTTTTATGACCTAGTATAGTAGGGATGTCTCCATATACAGCGCAGACAATAACCGTGATATTTAAAAAATGAAATATTGAGTTGGTGGCAGTAGTGCATCTTAATGCAAGTTGCCAAAGAAAATAAAAAGAGAAAGGCGGTGAAGACACAATCACTAGCTGGCTAATTACTGGCACAATGAGCTGCAAGACTGCCCAGCAAAATCAAAAGTTAGCTAATAGCGTGAGCATTTTTGGGATTCCATTAAATTGCTGGGCAAGAAACAGTTTGTTTCTTTGTTAGACCTGAAATGTTACATTAAGGTCTGAGTGGTGTGTGGTGAGTTATTTAACAAAGCTAGCATGATGTTGGAATTGACAGTAATTTTTCTCCTTCTGGTTATTTAATAAGCACGACAAAGAGAAAAGAGAGAGATTCAGGTCAACTCAACAGCTGTTTGAGTAAGTGAGGAAACAAGAAAAGCAGTGCAAGTGTGGCTACTGCAAGAAAGGATGAAGTCATTACTAAAATTAACTTACAAAGGCAAACAAGACACACAATAACTGTAAAGTTGATTTCACTGATATTTTTTTTCAAACTGTCTATAGACATCACAATAGTATCCTTACTGAGAGTTCTTTGAGGCCATGGAAGTCTGATATCCTGACAGCTCTACAGTATGAAACATACAGTACCTTCCATTTGTTGTTTTGTATTGAGGGGTAGATGTGCTGCTCTAGTAGCTGTTGAGGCTCCAATTCATGAACACCGAGTCTTCTCAGCAGCTCCCGAACCTGCTGACTCTCCAGAGGCTCCACACAGCTCAGCAGAAAGGGGTGAACTACATTTACATCCTTGTACAATGCAGAAAGAACTTCTGTGAAAAGACAAAAAATAAGAGAAACAGTTGGATCAACAACAACACAAACTAGAGCCTTAAATATTCTCACTGAAACAAATTAACATTTTCTCCAACAGAGTGACAAGATAAAAAAAAACTATTTGAATTTTTCTAAGGCCATATTTCTTATGGTGATGCCATAGAGGATTGGATTGCAAGTTTTAATTTGAGTACACAAGCCTTATATTAATACTTAAGTGGTTCATAACTTGCATCCACTTAAGAGATTAGCAGAAGATTGCTGTGGTAAGGAAATGTTCCATGGAAGGAATGTTTTTTGGCACTGACATTTTGTCGTATTTTGACCCAGATTTGGGAAATACAGAACTTATTTTAAACCTGAAATTCTTGTATTTGTGTCCTCGTGGCTGTTTCTTAGTATTTTAACCTATATATACCTTAATATGTATGACCCAAAACCTCAGATGACCCACTTTTCTGTGTTCTGACTCAGGCATCCGAAGAAACTTTCCCACTGATCTCTGTGCTGCTCAATATTTCAGGAGAACACTGTGTTTATCTCAGCTGTCTCTCTGAAGCTATCACACAAATGTCTGTCCACTTGACTTCACCTTTGAGCAGAGCCTGAAGTTTGAGCTGCACAGGACTTACTCCAACTAGACTCACTGACCTGGAAACCCAGCTAACGTCAAGATTTCCATCTGCCTAACATTACTTCCTGTCAACTTTCATATCATTCTCCTTTCTTCATTGTCATGTACACTTACGAAGGGGAGCTGAGTGGGATTATTTCTGATTAGGGGGTACATGCAGTCTTAAGAGCAAGAGGCAGACTAAGAAAGGTTAAAAATCAAAGCAGCAGAGGCCAAATGTTCTGAATTTGGTCCCTAGTGTGGATCAAGTCTCAAAAAATGCTGACCTCTACATTCTTCATAATGAAGCCAATAATTATCTTTTTGTTATATTCTCTCTGCATGGTAAATGCCAATGATTTTTTTCAAACTGCACACCACAATTTCCAAGTTGCAGACTGCACTCAACTAAATACCCTTCTGCTCTCTTTCCCCCTCCAAGAGTTATGCAGGGCCTACATTGCCATAAACTTGCAGAAACCATGTAATGCCCTGTTCAGAGCCAGGATTTGGTTTGTCTGTTCAGGTCTACTGCAGAGACATGGCAGTGTACAATGATGGACTCTGCAAAAGAGGACCCACTCCCTCTGTAAATACAAAGGGGTCATTCTATGGTAACAAAAACACATCAGTGGATATTTTCAGCTGATTATTCACTGATAAACACAAAATGAAGAATATTATATTCCATTTTTGCCACAAATAGATCCTGGCTAATCCTACACACTGGACCTCTAATAGGGATTAAAATATATATGCCTATGAGAAACTCTGACCTTATCTCGAAAGTACATATTACTCATTGTTTAAACTGCAGAAGTTATGGAAGACACTTATGGGTTGGGTAATTAAAGAAATGAAATGATGCGTTTTCAGATCTCACAGTTTCTTAACCTGCTTTCTTTATATGAAACCCATTTGTGCTGTGAGATGATAAAAAGTGGGGAGAAGAACTTAAGGAGGTTAAAGTAGAATTAATTTGAAAACCATAAGCACCTCTTAGTTTCTGCTAAAAACACCAGAGCACTTAGACTACATGATTATTAAAGGCAGCACACTGAAGCGGCAAGATGCTTACAACATCAGAGTGTGAAAATCAATTATTCATGCTTGCCATTCTAAACCTCTGCTTTGGGTCCTGTTTTTGAATGCGATGACGCACATCACGCTTGGCATGCCTCCACATTTGTGTGTGCATGCTCTGATGTGAGTGTCTGTATGTCTGCTTATTCTTAGAGAGGTGAAGTTTGTCAAACACCTACTTGGCTGCTCTGAGTCTCTGTGAATATGCTGACTTCTAAGAGTGCAGACAAAGCTGTCGACGCAGGTCCCTTCACATGGTTCAGAAAAACAACACAGACTCTGTTTATGTAACTTCCCAGACCGGGAAAGAAAGTTTTTTTATTTGTTTTGCAGCCTGAATTAGCATGTTAATTTATCTCAGTATGTTTGTCCAAATGTACCGAATAATTCAGCGTGCTATTTTTATTCATCCCATGTTTCGCACCACCACACCATGATTTTCAGTTTCTGCAAGTGTTTCACTAAATAAGCTTTGGAAGCACAGATGGAACAGATTAGATGCACCTCTCACCATCATCAGTGTGTTACATATTTATCTATTTTTGTTTTTCCAAATCAGATTATCACATTTCCAAAAACTGGCAACCTGTGAAACTGTTCTGCCCTACATTCTGACTGCTTTTCTTCTGTGTTTTGCTTTTGTTGTTGTAGTTGATTTAGCACTGTGCAATCAGGAGGCATGCATAACCATAAGTTCTTTGCAGGTGCTGGGTAAAGATGATTTGCACAAAGTACAAAAACACACACACACACACACAGAGCTGTCTCATTCCAGAGTTTTCTATGATTCTACATGCCCTTGCATTCTGTATATTTGCTTGTTTTTTGAGATGTTACTCCATTGAAGGGTCTCTGCAATTTATTAAGAGAGAGAACTGATGTCCCACGTTATGAAAACAAGACCTAAGTTGTACTAAATAGTAGTTTTTCTTTGAAGTGTACTCACTTAAACACAAATGCTTCATATCTACTCTACTTAAATGTTGTTTGTAAGGTGTTCATCATGATTTCGCAGCCTAAATATACTGGTCTAACAGTAATTTCCTCTGCAAAAAATAAAATACTACAAGAGATGGTGGAAGTTTTGAACCTCAACATCTTTTTGCAGAAACTCTTGCTCTGTTTACACACTTAGACACACACACAAATACACAGGAAAATGTATACACATGGGCTTGCCTTTATCTGAGATAGACTATGGGGTTGAAATGGTGTAATGTACAAAATTTAAAAAAGAACAGGAAACGAGAACAACTGTGTGCAGCTATATTTTTTTCTTTTTGATTTAGAACTACATCTATTGAAACTTTGCAGCTTCTTCGTACAATCCAACAGAAAATATCTGTGAATATATTTCTTAACACTAAAACAAGCAGTTGGTTTATAATAGAATCACCAAGCCCACGTCACGTGGCACTAGATTGGGGGGCATGCCTACTGAGTGAAACTTATGAGATGTAGGATACCCAAGCTTTAACAGCTACTATTTACTACAAATTAAAATAATATAATCTGGAATAAATTATTATAGTTTTGGTGCAGTAGATTGCACATTGGACTGAAAATACCTGTCTCAGCTTGAGCTTTCTTCTTTTTGGTCTTGGTTTCTTCCATAGGAAAGAACACTTCCTCCTCACTTAGCGCCACAACTCGTCCATCTGCCAGGGGGATTATGGGTAGATCCCTGAAGGTCTGCAAGGTGGATTCTGCCTCTCCATAGCCGTACTCCAGAGCTCGGAAGTTGCAAACCAAAAGCCTGGCCAACTGACGCAGGCCGCCATCTGGAAGATGAAGAGTTGGTGTCAGATGGTGTTGATGCCAAAGAGATTCCATTATTTTTGAGACCCACCAAAGCCTTTTTAAATAGTTTGCTTTCGCTGTCCTGTCATTTTATTGGTCAACATACAGAACACAAGTGTAGATAAAATAAAGCCTTTTAGTGCCTTTTTAAACGGTCAGTTAAAAATTTTTTGACACTGTGCGAGAGGTTTCCGCTCACCTCTAAGACCATGAGCTGTTGCAGGAGTCATAAATTTGAATCATATTAAAAGCTGAACTAAATCAATTATATAAATACCATTGAACCATTACTTGTATTCATAAATTATGAATATCCTAATATGGTCTTATCCTTTTAATACAATATTGTAAGCTACTACTAAAGCTAATGTGTGTTTGCAGTGAACACCTCTCTTATACCTACTAATGCATCTGAGCTGCTATATAATCATTCAAACTTCCAGTCTCTTATGTCCTCAGGATACATGTAATGATGGTATATTAAATACTACATGTTTCATTCTGTCAGTAGCTATAGTTCATTAAGCTGTATCATAAGTGATATGAACTGATTTTCCATTAGATTTTGCCCCTTTTTTCCTTTCCACACACTCTGCACACACCTGAATGGATGCCTTCCACTCTCATCAGCTCCTTAGCCATGGCTGTGGTTACCGTAGTAACATCAGCTCCCCGCAGGTAACGGACTCCTAGGTGAGTGAGCAGGGAAGTGGGCGGAGCATTGCTCAAACCAGGATGGAGGTAAGACAGAGACAGATGCCTTTCGAGCTCGTCTTCACCAATCACGTCCCGGATCACAGCGTCATGACAGACGGCCACTTGGGACGGCAGCTTGTAAACAACCTTACCATCTGTGAAAAGAGCACGTCAAAGAACATTTGCAGAGTCAGATGCAATGTTTTCAATTCCTAGAATGACCAAGCCTGGTTTTTGTTTTGTTTATGCTGATATTTTTGGGATTATAAGGTTTTAAGGGTTATAAGGGTAAAATTGCACAGCCCACATTTGTGAGTAATACCTGAGCTGAGAGTAGGCAAGAAGGCCTTGCCCTTGAGCAGCTGAATAATCTGCCCGGCAACAGGCTTGAAAAAGTCCAGCACCTCATCAGGCAGGGGGATAAACTGCAGGAACTGGCAGAGGCCTTTCATCCCCCTAAACTCTGGGTGATCCTGGGAAAAAACAGAAAACAGGACACTGGTTTACAGAAGATGGTGGCAAAGAATTAATAAGAGACACAAGTTGTTCTTATATTATGTTTTAAAAATAGTGCAGTTGTATCACAAATACTGATTTTGCTATTTCCTTCACACCCACACACTTTTAAATCCTTTATTTCCCTGAGCTGCAAAGAACACCAGGGAGACTTGAAATGTAAAAATAATTATTTTTGATTATCAAATAATTGCTTTAGCCTTTTCTACTAAAGGAAATACTCCCACTATTTTAGGTACAAGATTTAAAAATGCCAAAAGTTGCCTCACATATATATATATATATATATATATATATATATATATATATATATATATATA